>JABRWK010000619.1:10899-24121 GCA_013372445.1 Hypothenemus hampei | reverse complement strand
AATTGCTGTCAATACTGACATAAGGGCCGTGAGACGTGCTTATTACCGAAAAATCATACCGGCATGTACCAGATAAATTGGCATTCGAGACGATTCCCTATTTTTGGTTTTGGACAAAGCGGGGGATCCGGACGCGGGATGGCCACACGAGTGAGCATTAATACGGACATCAATTAGTGTATGAGGCGAACCGTGAGAAAACAAACAATTATTTGCGAACGACTGAAGACTATCCCTTAAAGTGTGCTTGTTACGGTAATATCGAAGTAGTTGTGGCCACCCCTTTACGTCGGTCAATCCTTTCCGCACTGTTTCAACCACATTGACCACCACATCGCTACAGGCCATCCTTGAACAAACATCCAACTTCATATATAATATATGACTATTCAGTAGGAACATCCATTTCATCTGTTACGATTCTGTTTTAGTGAAATTTAATCGTAAACTTGTGGAAATTCTCAACAATTCAATGATACGTTTAGCTCCTAGTTACTGCCAAAAACCCTACTGAATTATTAAATATCTTCTTGATCAAGATAAATAATGATGTTAAGGGTTGCTCTTAAGGGTATAGCAATAAACTGCACCAATATACGGATTCGCATTTGGCTTGATTTTCTGGATATTAGGGAGACACAAAGGTAGCAAAATGCACCCGCTTGTTTACTTCGATATTAAAGAAACCCTAGAGAAGGCGATACGCCTCATAACATCATTATTTTTGAGATGTGTATGTGCTGTATTGATTTATGTCCACTATAGGTCGTTTCAAATTACTTCCTGATTGGAACAGGGCAGGAATCAGTAAAGAATTTTTTATAAACGTTGGGGAATGCAGGTTTCTAAGCATTTGAATTTCTATTTGTTTTCAGTTCGACCCCAACCCGACTCTGGTGGCAGGTTGAAACCTAATAGGCGTTTTCGAACAGGTATTGCTTTTTAACAACCGACACTTGATATTGAATGTTTTGTTGATCGGACATTTCGACATCTAACTTTTAGTGACAACCAAACGTAGTAATACGATGAAGAAGCGTTATTGGAGTACATTCTTTTGTTCTTAAAAGGTCCATAAAAATAGTTTTTAAAGTCAAATAGGAAAATATAATAAAAAGAATCCTGACAATGAATTGAATGGAGTATTTACCAATGTCTGAAAATGGATTTATTCCCATGACTTCACAAAGCTATTAGGCTGAAAGGGGTGCTAACGGGTGCAAAGGGGAACATCGTCCACATTCAACTACGATTTTACTCGAATTACCCATACGTATAAACGCACGCGCGTAGATAAAAGTTGTTTAAAAGCAACACAGATCAGCAATTAATCATTCTAGCGAAGGTCATTAATATCTGGACGTTGCATTGACCGCTCTCGCCACCAACCCTGATGTGTGTGCAACTCATCTGCATATTCACAAATAATAATTTTAACGAGAATACCCGCATGTAAGAACGGAACTTTCAATGATATTGACCTCTAACATTCTCTAATTAGTCACTTTTATTCACATTTAAACACTATTATTACTCAAACAAAAACATTTCTCTCATATTTTTCGGCCTAGCTATGTGGTAGGGTAAGCATCATAAAGGAACCTAAATTAATATCAGTATTGGTGCTGCAGTAAAAGTTGTTTTATACCCCTCATGTTCATTGCAGGAAGCCGGTTTATGAAACACTCGAGTTATGATAGTTGTTAACCCTCTTTTTCAAACTTCCCTTTTACGGCGTCCATTGATTGAAATCGTTTACCTCAGGGTGGCAACTTATGCCTAGGTAACAAAATAAATCGCTCGGATATATGTGCAGTAAATACGGTGTCCGTGTAGTTAGAAACAACTTTTTTTGACTCAATGTAACAAACTGAAGGCTTACTTTTTCACTTAGCGATGTACTGGAGGTAATTATTCCCAAGCAAAACTTGACTAAACCGCAATTATTGAAATCCGAAAATTCCAAAAATAGTGTAGTCAAATTAATAGAATTCCGTTCGCCTTTCTGTATAGAATACCAGTTTTTGAGGTTCCAGTGTTAAAAAAAATTAACGGACAGAACAGATGTCCGTTAAATCGAAAAAAAAAAAAACAAATACAATGTATTATTTTAAACCCTACCGTGTCCATAAAATGGCCCTTAGTGCAATTATTTAGCTTAATATATGTCGTTTTCGTAGTGATATAAAGGACCAAGTGTGTTAATAAGTTTCTACCTGATGTAAACCTTTCCCCAAACAAGGGACTTTCCAAATCATTAAGTGATGTTCGTTTTTATTGGCGCTTTTGTCCTGTTGAATATGAAACATAATACGACCTAGAAATACATGTGATGGAAAGGACATTTGAATTGTAATCTACGTTGTTAATAAGCCAGAAAGGGCGCTATTAGTGTCCTAGTAGCATTGTAAGATTAAATAAAATACGATCCATATGTATTAAAATGCTTTATAAACATGTTTCCGTTGGAAGAACGGCCAGGCTAAACAATCAACACATTAGTTATTTTTCAGTATTAAATCAGTATTGTAGTAAAAACATGAGTTTCCCCGTGTTTTTGAATTATAGCCATTTCGGCCGATATCGAGTATGTGTTCTGGGATCTGGGTTTTGCAAGTGCATAAATCGGTCATGTAAACCCATGCAGCTGCGCTTTATTGAAGTCAATTTGGGCCCGCACGTAAACAATGGCCGATTTTGATTTGTTGCAGTCACTTCGACAGTTTTACCGCAATCCTTCTTTTTGCTACAGTTATAAATAAGCTCAACACCCGCTTTCAAATACATCGTTTTCGCGATTTCATTATTTCTGGCTAAACCTGAAACCATAACAAACAATTATTTCTTTCTAAAAACATGATTTCAGGAAAATCATTTTAAATCTATACTAATTACGAACAAAGTTGATACTCCAAAATATGTAGTTTTGTCAAACAGCTGTAAATATTTAAAATATAAATTACCTCTATGACACTAATGAATAATTTCGATCTAAAATTAATCACTGACAAATTTCTATAATGATTAATTAAAGTATCATTTGATAAATGTTTAATCTATTCTATTTCTCAATCTATTTGGTTCATCGTAACATAAAATTATGTAAAGAATGTCAAAGAACGGCAAAGTACATATGTCACACTCTAGGTGGCAAATTAAAAATAAAAACTACTTAATTAATTTAAGAACGCAATTGAAATATAATGTATAAATTCCTTACCTAAGTGGACCTACTTGACATTGAAAAGTTGAAATTCCATGTTGGTAAGCACTTGTCTTATCAATAACGCAGAAGATAATACATTCCTAAAATAATTTAAATTTCTATGATTAAAATCTCAATTGTAGGTCTAAAATAATCAATTTTTACATCTAACTATATGAGAATTTGTCAATATGAAAAAAATGAAAATATGAAAAAAAATGTCCCTTTGAAAGAAATTTGAAAACTACAACCTTTACTGCTAAGTTTGAATGAATTGCTCTTTGAGCATTGTCTTTCATAAACCAAAACCATGATAATTGTATAGACACAAGTCAGAAATGTAAGATGAATTTTGTAAGGACCTTTCCCTTTTCATAAAACGAAGCAGATCTGGAATCATCTGTAATAGACCTAGAAGATTAGAGGCAAGATCAAGTTAAACAAACAGTCAAATAAGATAGAGGCAGTAAAAGTTTTACAACTAATTTAATCCATATACATAAACGACGTTTGCATATAAAGTAACTGTAGATTCAGCCAATCATTCGTAATGACAAGAACGTTCGTCGATAAACTCCTGGACCCGATGTAATTAAATCTTCTAATCAACACCTCCATTCATCGCGATAAGCTTATTGTTTAAAGAGAATAGCCAGGGTGGCGCTAGTTTGTCGATTTAGCCCTTAGCCTGACCTGTTTTATTCCCAGATGGGTCGTTTATTCAGATTTAAGGTGGACATCGGCTAACGCTGAGAACTTAAGCTTAATTGAGCGTAGAGTTAGCCTATTAGAGATGCAAATGGAGATTGTGTGGTCGTCATACTGGCGGGCATTGCAGAGAATTGCACCAACATATTACCCACTCTCTCTTTCAAGTTATTCCGAATCAGACTGATATGTTTAGTTTTTGTAGTCAAAACTCCTTTCGATCTGTTTTAACAATGTTTTTCCTTAATTGGGTCAATATACATGTGTATTTAGCAGAACGCAAATGCGGAACTTTAACAGAAAAATGGCATATACTCTGAAATTGGGGATATTAACAATTCATTATGTCAATTCGCTTTGTCCATCTAATACGGTAGCAAACGGAATGTTTTATGAAGTTTGTCAAATATTTGATGTTTACTGATCTTTGACTACACATATGAGATTTAATTAAATAATTTCTCATAAACAAAAGTATTATTATGTAGGAAAAAATAAAATTTAAGTATTAAATGTAAACAAAATACTTTATAATTATCTTGATTGATCGAGAAAAAATGTTGTGGCCAGTTTCGTCGACAAATTTTACTATATATACTCGCATAAATCAAAGAGAATCAGTTCACCTCATAACATTGCATTGGTCTGACCAATTAGCAAAATGAAGTTCTTACTTGAAGCAACATTTCTCGCCTTCCTGGCTTTTGCAGGAGCCAGCGACATAACTGACTGTGCTGACTCTGAAAACCGGTAAGTAAAATTATAGTTTATTTTAAATTATATTTTTAACTCTGTCCTTTGAATATTTCTAGAGGAAGACCACTTTGCATTATAGATATACATAAGCATGCAGAAGAAGACCAGGTTTTAGAAGAAGTATACGTTTGTCCAAATAACGACGAGGCCTCAAACGTCACCTCAAACCTCATTATAACATGCATTATTGTAACTAATTTATTGATGGGTTAAATTTGCTTTTAAAATAATCATAAACCTTTTAGGTTAAAGATAATTTAGAAGAGGATGGTGGAGAAGCTACAATTCAGGCTGGAGGAGTTGGTTTCGAATATGTTGAAATTGATTTGAAATCCAAAGAGTCGCAAGGACTAGATTACCACATTGAAGTCTTTACTGAGGATGATGGTGATGATCCTGATGACCCTGATGATCCAGATGATCCTGATGATCCTGATGATCCAGATGACCCTGATGATCCAGATGACCCTGACGATCCAGATGACCCTGATGATCCTGATGACCCTGATGACTCCAATGGCGCTAAGTAAAAAATTGCAAGTTGTAGACAATTTTAAGTTTCATTAATAAAACACATTGAGTAAACTATGTTTTCTTTTATTTATAAAACGTTGAGTCGACTTCTATCCTAATTATAATTTGTTGTGAACTCGTAACCTACGAAAATACTAAAAATAAAAAATACTAAATAAATTCGATTGAATTTACACTTAGCGAAACTTAGCACACAGCGAAAACCACAATCCACAGCTGATCCAGGAAAAGATTTTGGGATACTTAGTTGAAACAAATAATTTCAGAAAAATGAAGGTTTCTATAAACAGCTCGTTTCTTTACTGAAGCAAGCGGGCTTTTCAAATTCAAAGAAATGAGAGGTAAGAACGATCAATGGCAATTTATCTTCTCTGCTTGGTTGATCGCGTATCTGCAGCAAAAGATGAATACAAATAATGTCGTCTATCATTATGAACAACTAGAGGCCGTAACTTGTGGATCATGAATATCTTGACTCAGAAGACGTGCCACACATACAGCTTGCAAGGATCTGCTCTATTTGTAGAGGGCTGGCACAATGACCTGGTGGCCAAAATGTTGCTCAATAAAGTTTGTCAAATATCTTATGTTTACTGATGTTTGAAAACACATATGAGATTTAATTAAATATTTTCTCAGAAATGAAGGTAATATTATTTAGGCAAAAATAGAAATAAAGTACTAAATATAAACAGAATACTTTATAACTGTTTTTATTGACAGAAAAAGAATATCGCGATGAGTTTCGTCCACAGGGTGAATTATTTAAATTATTTTTTATTACTTCATACAGGGGTTCTTTGATGCAATCTAAGAAAAAAAGTTCTTATTTACATGGGTCCGCAAACGAACCGTTTTTGAGATACAAGGTGCTAAAAAAAGATTTTTTTTCAGTGTTTTGACACCCTATGCCCGAAAACGTTGCCTTTACGGACCGATGTAAATAAGAACTATTTTTCTTCAAATGAGCTAAAGAATTTCACTCATCAGTATTGACGTAACATCAGGGAACACCCTGTATATGGGAGTCATGTATTGAGTTACTATAAGCTGGAATATGTAAGTAAGCTGTGAATCAAAATTTTACAAGAACGAGGAAATGAAGATAAAGGAGCATTCAATTTAAATAAGTTAAAAAATACACTAATAGCGTGCACAAAAAGAAGTTGAGGGGAGAAACGTATACATGGCCTCCAATTTTTCCCATTATTTCTTCAAATTTTACCAAAATTATAGGAAAAGAGCGTCTAAACAATCTTAGCACTACTGCAAAATTTCAATGAAAAATATTAAGTTATTAATAAAAGAATTTTTCTTCAATTTCAACATCCTGTACATTCACGAATACAAAGCGCCAAGGAAAAAAGGCACATAATGATAGTCTAATTATTTTCACTCAAAGAATCTGTGGCTAGCGGATTGGCCTACTAATTTGCAACACCCTGTATACTATACCCGTATAAGTATATCAGTGAAAATCATAATTTACTCCATAACATTTCACAACTCTGGGCAAGTCCCAAGATGAAATTCTTATTTCAAGCAACATTTGTAATTTGTTTGGTTATTGCAGAAAACAACGACATACGAAGTATGGCTATTAAATAATCGGACTAACGCCATAAATCTTTTTATTCCTTACCAATTACATCAGATACATTATCACCTTTAATGTACTCCCCTTAGCGATCCCCACATCGCTGCACAGGAATTTTCCATTGCCCAAAGCAGTGCTGGAAGTCCTGTTGTGCCAACTTGTTGAACTCCGTTATATTTGCTTTCACCGTTTCCACACTTTCAAATTTTGTCTCGTTAAACAGCAAATTAAACGTGAGGAATAAAAAAAAGTCAGAGGGAACTACGTCGGGCGAGTACAGTGAACACGGTGATGTACTTTGTGAAGAAAGCCTTCAGAAACAAAGCGGAACAGGTTGGGCATTGTTTTAGTGAAGCAACTAAGACTTGTTTCCTCACAAATTAGGTCTTCGTCTTTTTACTCGTTAACAAAGGATAGTTAGAACCTCTATGGATAAATTGCAGCTTAAGGAGTCAAGATTTGACAGCAACGATGTGATGAATTCAAAAATGACGGTGGTTCTCAACGAACTGATACAATAGGACTTTCAGCATTGCTTTAGGTAATGGAAAATTCATATACAACGGTGTAGAAATTGCCAAGGGGAGCACATTGAAGGCGATATAATGTGTATGATGTAAATGGTGACAAATAAAAAGTCTTATGACATTAGTCCAGTTATTTAATAACCACATGTTGTACATGACCGTTCTAAATCTAGAAGAATGTTATTACAATTATAGCTTATTTTAAATTATATTTTTCGCATTACTCTTGTAATATTAATAGGAGAAGCTTACT
The DNA here is from genome assembly GCA_013372445.1 of Hypothenemus hampei. Classification (NCBI taxonomy): domain Eukaryota; kingdom Metazoa; phylum Arthropoda; class Insecta; order Coleoptera; family Curculionidae; genus Hypothenemus; species Hypothenemus hampei. The sequence continues at coordinate 16,541 of JABRWK010000619.1, read as the reverse complement.
TTGCTTTACAAAGATAGGAAAGCTTTCATAAAAAGACAACGTTGCAGAAGATGGTATATACGTTTGTCCAAATAACATAATCGTTAAAATGCATTATTGTAACTAATTTATTGATGGATTATATTTTATTTTCAACTAATAATAAATGTTTCCGCTCAAAAATAATACGGAATTCAATGGTGGAACGGCTGTAACTCGCGCTGTGGGAATTGGTTACCAATATGTTGAAATCGATATGAAATCCGAAATATCTTTCGCACTAGATTATCATATTGAAGTCTTTACTGGTGAAATATATTCTAATGACCCTGAAAACTCTGATGACACCGATGATCCTTATACCTCCAATAGTGTTAAGTAGATAAAAGCTATTGAGTTTTGTAAGTTTAACCAAGAAAACGCTTTGAATGAACTATGTTTCACTCAATTAAAACAAATATTTTGAGAAAAATGAGGATTTTTTATGAATACCTCGTTTTTGTACTGAAATAAGCGGAGTTCTCAAGTTCAAACAGATGAAAGGTAAGAACGATTAGTAGCAATTTAACTGATATGATTGGTTAATGGCGTGTCTGCTGCAAAAGATAGATACAGCTGATGTCGTCTGTCAATGTATACAACTATTTACAAATTGTAACTAGTAGATAATGCAGCTTAAAGGAATCTGCTCTTTTTGCCGGGAACTAACACAATGGGCCGCTAGCTTCAATATTGCTCAACAAAGATTGTCAAATATTTTATATTTATTGATGTTGAATGTACAGGGTCATTCAAACTAGATGCCCCACCCATTTTTTACGAAAACGGTTGAGTTTAGAAATATGTTTTTTTCAGCAAATTAAATAAGCGTGTGTAAGCTGCAAAAAAACGCTGAAAACGTTATAATTTGGAAAACGACGCAGACGCTATGTTTTTTTCCAGAAACATACCTTTTTTTCTCAAAAATATGAATGTCGGTATATTCTAAACAAGTTTTGTATAAAAAGTTTTTTTAAATAATATTGGTAATTTTTGTTTCCTCTATATCTTTTAAATGATTAGAAAAAGATATAGAGCAAACAAAAATTACCATATTAGATACCTAATACCGCTTTATGGTGCAGTGAATGGGTATAGAATAGTAGTTTTGTGTTAAAATTAAGTAGTCTATGTCGTCTATGTCTGACTTTGTTATTTTTACTGTTTATTATTTTATTCTAAAACAATATTTTTTTATTTTTTTTAATGACCCTATGTAATGTGTGATTCTTAAAAAAGTATGTTATATAATGTCAAACAATGGGAAATATCAAACGAATTAAGACAGAGACTACCTAATATTAACACAAAACTAGGTAGAGGTACCTAATATATTAATTCTTGTTTCCCCTGTATCTTTTAAATGAATAGATACTTAAAAAAACTTTTTATACAAAACTTGTTTAGAATATACCGACATTCATATTTTTGAGAAAAAAAGGTATGTTTCTGGAAAAAAACATAGCGTCTGCGTCGTTTTCCAAATTATAACGTTTTCAGCGTTTTTTTGCAGCTTACACACGCTTATTTAATTTGCTGAAAAAAACATATTTCTAAACTCAACCGTTTTCGTAAAAAATGGGTGGGGCATCGAGTTTGAATGATCCTGTACATATGAAATTCAATTAAATACTTTCTAATAACTAAAAGTATTATTTAGCAAAAATGAAATTTAAGTATTAAATGTAAACAAAATACTTTATAACTATCTTGATTGATAGAGAAAGAATGTTGCGATGAGATTCCTCCATAGATTTTGCTATATATACTCGCATAAATCAGAGGAAATCATAGTTTACCTCATAAACTTGCATTGGTCTGACCAATTAGCAAGATGAAGTTCTTACTTGAAGTAACATTTCTAGCCTTCCTGGCTTTTGCAGGAGCCAGCGACATAATTGACTGTGCTGACTCTGAAAACCGGTAAGTAAAATTATAGTTTATTTTAAATTATATTTTTAACTCTGTTCTTTGAATATTTCTAGAGGAAGACTACTTTGCGAAACAGATATTCATATGCATGCAGAAGAACACAAGGCCATAGAAGACGTATACGTCTGTCCAAATAACGTGCTCGTTAACGAATCCGCCCTTATATCATGCATTATTGTAACTAATTTATTGATGGGTTAAGCTTTCTTTTAAAATAATCATAAATCTTTTAGGTTAAAGATAATTTAGAAGAAGATGGTGGAGTAGCTAAAATTATCGCTGGGGGAGTTGGTTTCGAATATGTTGAAATTGATATGAAATCCGAAGAGTCTAAAGGACTAGATTACCACATTGAAGTCTATGCTGAACACGAAAACCCTGATGATCCAGATGATCCTGATGATCCAGATGACCCTGATGACCCTGATGATCCAGATGACCCTGATGATCCAGATGACCCTGATGACCCTGATGATCCTGATGATCCTGATGACCCTGATAGTCCTGATGGTCCCGATGGTCCCGATAGTGCTAATAAATAATTGCGAGCTATAGATAATATTAAGTTTAAATAATAAAACACATTAAATAAACTACATATTTTCTTTTATTTATAAAACGTTCAGTTAAATTCTTTCCTAACTTAGGTTGTTCTTAACTCGTTACCTATGAAAATAATAAAAATAAAAAATAGTATTAAAACCGAATTTCCACTTACCACACAGTGAAAACCATAATCTAAATCCGACCTTAAATTAGATTTTGGGATATTCAGCTGAAACAAATAATTTCACAAAAACGAGGGTTTTTGTGAACAACTCGTTGCTGTATAGAAGCAAGTGGAGTTTTCAAGTTCACACAGATAAGAGATAACAGTCAGTGGCACGTTAACTACTCTGATTGGTTGATGGTGTATCTACTACAAAAGATGGATACAGATAATATTGTCTATCAATGTGAACAACTATGGGTCGTAACTTGTGAATCATGAGTATGTTAACTCAAAAGACGTGCCACACATGCAGCTTGCAGGGATTTGCTATTTTTGTAACGAGCTAGCACAATGCACCATTGGCCTGAGTGTTGTTCAACAGAATTTGTCAAGAAAAATATTTTATGTTTATTGATGTTTGAATGTACGTATTTAGATTTAATTAAATATCTTCTCATAATTAAATAACATCTAATTATTTAGGAAAAATGGAATTAAGTTTTAAATGTAAATAAAACACTTTATAACTATCTTGATTGATCGAAATAGTATATTGCGACGGGTTTCCTCCAAAGATTTTGCTATATATACTCGTATATATCAGAGAAAATCATAGTTTACCTCATAATATTGCACTGGTTTGACCAAATAGTAAGATGAAGTTCTTACTTGAAGCAACATTTCTAGCCTGTCTGGTTTTTGCAGGAGCCAACGACATATTTGAATGTCCTGAATCTGAAAGAAGGTAAGTATCATCAAAGTTTATTTTAATTCATCTTTTTAACTTTACTCATATGAATATTTCTAGAGGAACGATGATTTGCTTTGCAGATATAGGAAAGTTTGGAGAAAAAGATAAGGTTGTAGAAGACGTATATATTTGTGCGAATAACGCAACCCTTAATCCCGGCCTTATAACTTGTCTTATTGTAAGTAATTTATTGACAGTTCATTTTTTTTTCAAATAATAATAAATCTTTTAGGTCCATAATAGTATGGGATTCAATGGTGGAACAGCTGTAATTCGCGCTGGAGGACTTGGTTATGATTATGTTGAAATCGATATGAAATCCCAAGTATCTTACGCATTCGATTTCCATATTGAAGCCTTTGTTAACTAAGAAGATCCTGATGACACTGATGGTCCTGATGATTCCGATAGTCCTCATGGTCCCGATGGTGCCAAACAAATAATTGCAAGCTATAGATTATTCTAAAGTTAATCAATACAAGCGCGTTGACTAAACTACGTTTTCTTTTATTTATGTAACATTCATTTGAATTCTTTCCTAATTTTAATTTGTTTTTAACTCGTAACCTACGAAAATACTAAAAATAAAAAATACCACTAAAATCGAATTTACATTTCCACACAGTGAAAACCATAGTTATAGTATACCAAAGCGGATTTTGAAATGGATTTAGGACACCCAACTGAAATAAATAATTTCAAAAAAATGAAAATTTTTATGAACAACTCATTGCTGTATGAAAACAGGGGGATTTCTCAAATTTAAACCGATAAAAGATAAGAATGATCAGTGGCACTTTAACTAATCTGATTGGTTCACGGCGTATCTGCTACAAAAAATTGATACAGATGATGCCGTTTGTCAATGTGAAGAACTACAGATCGTAATTTATGGATTATGAATATCCTAACTCAGGAGACGTGTGACATATGCAGCTTGTAGGTACCTGCTCTTTTTGTATGAGGCGAGTATAATAAGTTGTTAGCCTGAGTGTGGCTCAACAAATTCTGTCAAATATTTTATATCTACTGCTGTTTGAATTACATATATGAGGTTTTTTTCGCATAAATGAAAGTAATATTATTTAGGAAAAAAAAGAATAAGTATCGCTATTAAATATAAATAAAATATTTCCTCTACAGATTTTGTTATGCAGGGCTGTTGTTAAGTCTGGCAACGGATTAATATCTGACAAATCATACGATTTATCGAAAAACCCTTAAAGTAAAGGTTGTAGTGTTTTTAAAAATCTATCCAATGGATATAATGATTGTCATACAGGGTCCGTCAAAAATACGTGGTAAAATAAAGTTACCTAAAGTTACTAATTCTCTATAATAACATTTACTCCTATTGGATAATTTTCTAAAACTACTACAACTTTTACTTTAAAGATTTTTCGATAAATCGTACGGTATGTGAAATATTAGGCCGTTATCAAACTCAACAACAGTCCTGTATGTACTCGTATACCAAAGGAAATCATAGTTCACCTTATAACATTGCACTGTTCCGATCAAGTATCATGATGAAATTATTACATCAAACAATATTTCTGACCTTCCTGGTTTTTACAGGAGCCAGCGATAGAACTGACTGTACTGACTCTGGAACAGAAAGTAAAATTATGGTTTATTTTTAATTATACAGGGTGTCTGATTTTGTGTGTGCAAAAACAAAATGGGTGATAGACCAGCTAAAAATAAGTCGATTTAGCCAAATTTGCCTTAGTCCAAAAGTTGATACTAACGGAGCTACAGGGGGTCAAAGTTGAAAAAAACAGCATAGTTATTAATTTGTAACTTCTAAATGGCTTAAGATTTTTTAATGAAATTTGGTATATGAGTTTAGCATATTAATAGTTTTAATCCAACAAAATACCAGCTTTAACCACTGACTAGTGACGGAGATATGATTGTCATATTTTATTACAATTTTGTATGAAAATATGACAATCATATCTCCGTCACTAGTCAGTGGTTAAAGCTGGTATTTTGTTGGATTAAAACTATTAATATGCTAAACTCATATACCAAATTTCATTAAAAAATCTTAAGCCATTTAGAAGTTACAAATTAATAACTATGCTGTTTTTTTCAACTTTGACCCCCTGTAGCTCCGTTAGTATCAACTTTTGGACTAAGGCAAATTTGGCTAAATCGACTTATTTTGAGCTGGTCTATCACCCATTTTGTTTTTGCACACACAAAACCAGACACCCTGTATAT
>JABRWK010000618.1:0-15782 GCA_013372445.1 Hypothenemus hampei | reverse complement strand
TTACAATAGTCAAATGCAAGTTTCCATTGCAAGGATTTAGATGTTAGTACCTTTATTATATGTCGAAGAAAATCAAGTGGGATTTAATAGAGTATGACCCAGTTTTTATGCAAATCCCAGGCGTCACTGAATATTCATTTTCGTCGTTTTAGCTTAAACAGCACGAAAAATTGTTAATATCAGCACTCATACATGACATGCCTCTAGCTATTGAGCAATTTGGTTCAAATAATAACTGAGTTTTTACAGATATAGCATTTGTTTTATCTTTTTATGGAAGATTTATTTACATATCCACCGGCGTTAAATAGTGCGGTTATAAAATCTGCATAAATAACAAAAAATTGAACTATGACTAGAAAAAAAATATCTAGAGTAATTGATTTTGTAATCATTCTAGTGTTCCTGAATCAATTGACGTTGTTAAATCGAAATTTTAATTCCGGCTACGATAATGATAATTGGCTTCGGAAAATCGTGGAAAATCTGATTAAACGTCTGATTTGTGCGAAATCCTGAAACCATCGACGATCAGAAACTTTCTGCTAATTCCATTCAAAATTTTACAATTTCCTTATTAGCTTTTTCTTGTATGAGAAATGTCTTATACATTTCGTAAAATTTATTTCATTTTTTTTTGTCGTTAAGTGGATTTTCTTGTCAGTTTAAAAAATTATCGGTTCAAATGTCTCGATTCAACTTCGTTATTCGATATAAAAAGATGGAACTAAAAGAATCGCTAACGGAAAAATAAGAAAAATATCTATCAATAATTCCAATTTGAACCTTCATAACCTGCCATCATCATTATTCAGAACTCCTCTAAGTACATATGTATGTTATACGGTATCGCGTGATGGGTCTCCTGAAACCTTATACCTGATCAAAGACACTTTATAGAGCTCTTTGGGGATAATGAGGCAAAGGTTATCGACAGGATTTTGACTGTAGATGATAATCAAGAGAAAAGTGGAAATTATGGCATATAAAGGATAGATCAGCCACAAAGAAAATCAAATCAGCAATCATCTTTTGAAAAACAGCAAACCAATTTTTGGAACTCTTAGGGAATTCCATTTTAAGATTAGAATCTTAAGGTAGAGACCATTACCGGAACACAACATGAAGATATTCTAAACATGCGTCTACACCTAACCAACAAACATATAGGAATTCGACGTTGTTCCAGTTACTCATTGTTTTTTCGTACGTGTTAAAACGTGTACACCGAAAGATATTGTTTCATTTTATTATATTCATTCTTTGTTGGTTAAAAATGAACGGAGTAGTAAGATATTCAAAAGAAGACACAAAGAAAAAGGCCAAAAAAGTTAAAAGGGGTGTTACTCCAGGATAATACTTGCACCTATTTACAAAGATCGTATCTTAAGTACCTACCTGTGAAGAAACTAACAAGCCAGCCTTAACCTGGTTCATAGTAAATTTTATTATTTCTTCCGCTGGAAGAAAATCTTTGTGAGAAGCGCTTTGGCACATGATCATTAGAAACAGCCATAAATGAACATTTCAAGAGCATATCACACTGCTAGTGCAGGAGTAAGATATCTTGAAAAATCACGTTTTGAGTAAATGAAGGAAACAGTTTTAATTTTTTTTTTTTCATTTTGTAAAAATTAATATTTCTTATTGAATGAAAACAATCTTACTGAGTCGTATTATTATCGAATGTATTTTTGTTATTTAGAAATGGAAAAAAAAATCAAAATGCGAAAAAATCGAAATGTCACATTTTTGTACTAGTAGTACGATATTTTTAAACAATTTAACACGAGTTAAAAAAAAGAATAAAAAAAAAATAGTTTTCTTTGTTGCGTCATTCCGTGGACTTATCACACGATCCTTCTATTTTGTGCTTCCTACACTTGGAACTAAAAGTTAGAATTAAGAAAATTGACCATTTTTTATCACGAAACTATATTTTCCATCTTCTTTTTTCTTGTTTTCAGTTAGTTGCCTCTTGCTTTTTCACCCTACTGTCTCTTGACATCCGCACCTTCTTCTATAAAATATTACTAGACATAACGTAAATCTTACGTAGATTTAAATGCGACATGAAAATACAATAAACCGCGAACGCGGAAAAAGCATACTTTACGACACGCCCTTTATAAATAAATCTTTTAGTTTTATAGGCTAACGTGTTTGATTATTCAAAACCTAGTTTTATCCCCGAAATTATTATTTCTGGTATATTGTTTTTTCACTTTTAACTATCAAAGTTTCGAGAAATATTTACATTTCGCACCGACGGTAATCCATTATCCAGGAAATTAAATAAATACAGTGGCAGGTAATTTAACTCTTGCAAAAGTCATTAGCGGTCCGTTAAATCTTTTTTTTTCCAGCCCCTTTTCCGAATATGGAAAATATATAAAATGGATTTAAAAAAGAAATGCGTTCTCAATAAAAATAAAATAACTTTTTAATGATTTACCTATCTGTACAGTATCGTATTGTATAGTTGTTTCTGAATCAATTTCACAGGAAACCGGTCACAATAAAAAGACATGGAAAGGATCTTTCAATTGCACGCACTTTCCTGAAAACGACAGAAAAACAATAGAATTGCTACAAAGGGGATCGGATATACAAGTAGGCAAAAAGCAAACATGTCTTTTTCCAAAATAATGATAAAATATCGTGCACAAGTCCATGTCGTCCATTAAGAAAAAAAATTATTAATTAATAAGTGATTAATGAGACACGTATCGCGCTACCCAAGGGTATTTAGGTGTCATTAACGTCATTATACAGGGCGATGTTTGTCATTTTTATTTCAAATTTTAAATTAGGAAGCACATTATTTCTAACTAAAATTAACAATAGAAAATATTCTTCAGGAACAACTTCAGTTCTCAATTATAAATCCTCTGTACTCTCTGTCAATTTTTGGGAATGTCTACTTAAACGGCAAAATGTCTCTACTATTGAGAATATCCTTGAATTTGAGATCCAGATGGGGCTTAAATCCCTTGTGGGAAATTCACATAAAATAGCAATGACAAAGGTCTGCTTGGTAAGCATTGAATACACATGTGTTTTTAGAAGAGCCAATAAAATCCCTTCTATTTAAAGTAATAAACGGTCTAACTACTGAACCTAGTTTATTAATATTTTACTAATTTCTGCCATAACTACTTCTATCGATGATAAAAGGGTTGTTATTTTGTTGAAGCCTATTATTACGTTCTTTGGACTTCTTAATCATAAAAAGGAAAATCGTATAAATTTTTTATTTAATATCCATTTTTAATTAATTATTTGGCACATTTGTTCATTAAACAAACATCTTACCGAAAAATGCAATTTGATAATCCACTATTTAATCTAAAAATGGGAAAATTTTAGAAAACTTTTCATAATGAGGCGCGAATGGAATTCGAGCGCGAAAAAGTTTTCCTAACTCCGTCGAACACCAGGAATTTTTGATCGTATCGGGATGGAGAAAAGGGCACTCCAACACGACGATCCGAACGAGAACGGAACGCAGGAGATACTGGAGAAACACGAGAGTCATGTCATTTTGTTTTCACGGTCGCGTTTCCTCGAAGCGCCACGTTGTTATTAATGATTACGATTTTTTTCTAATTGTGAAATGTATGTCTTTTTATTGCGACAAAAGAATTTTACAATAAAACAATTGGTTTTTCATCGATATCCTAATAATTTTTGTTTAACTCTGACTTTTAAATAATGAAAAGCCATGCATAATAAACGTTACCACATAAAATTTTAAATATTCTATTGTTATAGATATTTATTTAAAAATATATTGATATTTTTTGAAAACATTTTCTATTGTTTTTTTTCATAACTGAATTGTACGAACGCGGCTTTCATATTATATCGTTTCTTTAAATTATTTGTATTGTTTATTGACAATATTTTTGGTGCATATATTAAAGTATAAACTGTTGAAAAAAACATTAGACCTACGAGGGATCCATGATAAATATTTCTGTCCAGCCATTGCAAGCATCAGTGACCTGAAGTTGATGCTCTACGTATATGAGTAATCTTATTAACAACATATCCTTAACGACGGTGCTTGAAATTTCCAGACGGATTTATCGAATAGTTTTGTTGTATTAACTGTAAGCCATGTTAACTTTGTTTTATTAACTGTAAGCTACGTTCTCGTTTGTAATACGCGAAAAAGACTACCTAGACTGTGTTAGTGATTTATAATAATATCTTTTTATGAATGGAAAAACATGTAAGAAAATTTATAACAAATTGTATATCTTTCCTTAAAAAATTCCATCTTTTACGAATACCAGTACAAAACTTCAATGAACGAAAAACCATCAATAGAGGATAAAATCAATAAAATTTATTATAATGTGTTAGCAAACAAACGAGTGAATATCTTGGAGATTCGCTTAATGAAGTACCACGTTTACACCAAGTGAAGTAGAAGTGGAACTCCATGTAAACTTCGAATTACTGTTTCGATGTTCTTAAGCTTAATTTGAAAGCATATCTGGAAGGTTTTGTCTCTGTTAAGAAAACACGGATTTAACAGTCAAAACTTTCGATTTCACTTGACGTGCCTAGGAAGACAAACCCGATAACATCGCTACAAAAGATCACGTCCTTAGGATTATACCGGCACTGTTTTCAGTGTCTATTTGAGCAAAGGGTCTTCCTATTTGTTATTTACCAACTATTCAGGTAAGGGATGGGCAATTACAAGATATTACACGGGTGTTCTATTAGGCCGACGAATAAATTTAAAAATTTAACAACAGATAATCCAAATCCAAAGTATTTCATAATACAGGGTATTTCAAAAGTAAACGTAATCCTTTAAGGGACATATTCCTTTTACAAAATAATAAATAAGAAAATAAATTTTTTATTAACATACATCTAAATGCGATTTATTTTTGAGATACAGAGTGTTTAAATTCAAGAGGAAAAACTAGTTTTAAATTTTTAATTTCCAAACGACTTAAAGTTTGTTAACTTTAGTTTCATAAATAAGTTTAGCATACTGATAGGTTTAATTCAAAAAATTATCAACTTGAGCCATTCATAGGCGGCGGAGGTATGAGTTTCATGATTTCTTTGTACTAATGAAAAAGTCATGAAAAATTGTAACACTCAGTATAATATTTAAAATAGTTTATCATATGAATCAATGTCTTATACAAATTTTACATCTCTTCTTAGTACGTTGTATTTCACATAAATTAGTCACAAAAAAATATTTTTTTGGTTAATTGCATTTTTGAATATTCAGGTGTTAAAAATGAGTTTTTAATTTTTAATTTTATACGTTCTTGAGATATTTGAAGCAAATTTTGTGTACAAGTTTACAACTACATTGATGGGTAAAAAACAAAAAAGGTCTGGCCTTTGTAAATTGACCAGTGGTGGCGGTAAGAGTGCCGCCAATTTACACACCCTGTATCACGAAAATAAAGCATATTTGAGCATATGTTCATATAAACTTACTTTCTTTTTTTTTTGAAAAAAAAAAGATTTCATTTACTTTTGAAACATCCTGTATATTAGTAATTATATTTTTGTGTAGATGTTTAGTCAGTTTTTTATTATTAATGATAACTGGTAACATTATTTTTTCGCCTTAAATACATCTAGTTTGTTTGTGTAACTGCATCTAGAAAATTTCAAACTTACCTTCGTAAATGTAATATAATTTACGAAAATAAAATATAAGTTATTCTTAAAAAAAAAATATTCCTTCAAGAATCTTTATCCCTGCAAAGTTTTTCTTCTATTTTTCATTTGTTTAAAAGCGATATTCAAATGCGTACCCGTCCTAAATCAACATGGACATCTTTTTTTTCTCGATGTAAAAGCGTAAATCATGCCTGGAAAGTAAAATAAATCAACACGGATAAAACCCTTTTAGGTGGTGGAAATTTACACTGATCTAAAATAATCTAGAATTTTTATTCCCACAAAATAAACGAAATATTCGACTTGAAAACGCCCCATAAATCCCATTAATATTGCATTCACCATATCATCTAGAAAACTCGATTATAAAACTTGCAATAATTATATTAAAGAAACACAATATAATAAATATGTACAGAAGTTATAAATAACTAATATTTAAAGTGTTAAAAACATATCTTTGAAGCATATTGTTTTGATATCATAACATTTAATGATGGTAATAATGTGGCACAGGAGCGTAATGAGCAGGAGCAGCCACAACCAATTTTGCAGGAGAAGGAGCTGGGTGTACAGGATGTCCGCTACGTTCCACCACAGCATTGAATCCGTTATGATCATCAGCAGTGTAGTGAACAGTTCTCAAGGTACCATCTGGTTCAGCAACAGTGTAAGATCCTTTGACAACATCTCCATCTCGTACTTCGTGTTGAGTCTTATGGTCACCGGTATGAGGATCTTGAACTCCATAATTGTATTCGTATTTGGGGTGAGCATAAAAGTCTTGGTGTTCGTGTCCGTGGTAGTGAGTTGGCGCCAAGGGGGCAGCATGAGCGATAATTGGAGCAGCGGCTACGGTAGAGTATGATGAGGCGTGTCCATGGGAATAATCGAGGAAACCTGCTTGGGCAAGAGCTGCGAGTGCGGCAAGGACAAAAATCTGAAAATATGTTATGTATAAGTTGTTCCAAATGAGAATTTTCTATTTTTAATAATTCCGTGATGTTATAAATTAACAATAAACTTAAAAAAGGAACCAAACGTTTAAAAAAGTAGAAATATAAGATAAAGGCTTAACAGAGAAAACATTAAAGTCTGAGAGTCTGCATATTACGAGTGTTAAGATTCAAATGATAATGCCAGAGGTGAATCCTATTGACTCATCTTTTGTTACATCCCGGGTGCTTTATATTAATTAGGAGATGCCTTGATCCAAGAATGGAATGAGATTAAGTCTTATCGCGTTATGAAGATTTCTATTTTCCTAACAACACTCATTTCTTTCTATAAAATTATTATTACATTATAATTAAATAAAAGTTAAATGAACATCGAATTTTACAAAAGAATAAATACCTATCTATGCTGGATAAAGTACGTAGTGAAAAGCAAAAATCGAAAATCAGATCTACAATGAAACATACATTTATTATATTTGGAAGACAACCTGACAAAATCAACATATGGGGCGTCAGAAAGTTGAGAAAAAAATGTTTGTCTATGTAAACTAATCGTAACCCTTGTAACTGTTTTTCATAACTTTAAAAGTATGTCTCTTATTTAAAATAAACTTGAAAGTAATTATGAAGATAGAAAATACTACTAAAAAAGATAAACAAATAAACCAAAGTTCATCTTTGACAAATTAATTTAAAGATGTTGAACTTTTTCACTTTAAAAACTGTTTAATAAAATCTCAAAAAGAAAAACAAATCCACTACGCTAAATTAAAATTTGTTGACAAAAAACTGTAGTATAGACACGGAGAAAAAACTCACAGGAACACTTACTTTGGAGAACATGTTGTCGAAAAAAAGAACTAAATTCTTATGTATTTAATTCGATGGTGGTACCGGGGTATTTATACCATATTAAACTCCAATTAAAGTTTGACGGGGTATCCTCTCGATACCACCCCACCAAATTTTTTACGCGCAAAATTAAATTTGAAAGTGTTCCGAAATATCATATCCGATTTTGACCTAGATTTTTCAGATACGTTCCGCGGTATTCGGTTTTTGTAATAATGGTAATTAGAATTATTGTAATGTGGGCAATAATGGTTGATCGATATCAAGATCAGTTTATTTTCTTAATGAACTTGTAACTAAATTCGGAAACACGAAGTATATAAAAATTTAATTATTCGTTAATCTTTTTAGGAAATTTAGTTTAAGAATGTGCATTAAGTTCTATGAAGACATCGAGAAGAATAACAAATTCTTTTAAATAATATATTTTACATAATATAGTCAACGAGAACAATAATGATTTCCATTGTTCAAGGTCTACTGATTTTTCACAATAGGTACAAGTTTTCCAAACCCTTTCAAATTTTAATATACACAACTTTTATATAGTTATTGAGTGAAAAATTCAGAACAATCCCGGAAATATTACAGGCTTTATTACCAAATCACGAGGTGCCTAAAAATGACCATTACCCAACCAAAAATGTAACATTAAGGTCAAGGATGTATGAGAAGAAAAACATATACTGTTTCTGCTTGTTTTATTATGCGTGAAAGCGCCTATTACTTATTAATAATATGGCTACGATCTTGTTGCTCAAAGCCAAAGTGTAATTACTATTTGGGCCATTATTGCGGAATAATAGAATTTGAAAAAAAATGACCTTGTCCAAACTACCTTTCCTGATAATGCAGGGCAAGGTGGATTAAATTAGGCTTGATTTATTTACTATTTATTCGCATTTTAATTGAGGAAGTTAGGTGAAACAGTTAAAAAAGATGTAATTAGCATCGTACGAATTTTAATAGGATTTCCTTGAAGGGTTTTTGTCTTAAGTAATCAGTGAAATTTAATGTACACAGGGTGTCGACATGATACATAAAAAACAAAAAGCCATGGAAAACAGTTATACGACCAAAAATTAAAAAAGGGCATTGCGAAGGAATACGCAAATAATTGGTTTAAATAATTCAGGATACCATTATAACAGTGAAAAAGAAGAGAAATGACAGAACAGAGCAAATTAATTTGAAATTTCTATGAAAAGGTACGAAACCGGAGGAAAAAGTATTATCTACGGGACCCTCTCAGACAAGAAAGAACCAACGCTATAATTCCTGATTCCATATAGGGGTCTAACTAATATGAAGAATTACTTCATAATAAACAACAATAAAGTATTAACAACCTAAAAGTCAACTAGAGCTCTGGATAACATGTATAAGATAAAATAATAAGCGCATAAATTTGGAGGGTGATAAAATCAAATCGTTCTTTCTTTATTTCTAGCTACCTACGTAACAAGAGTCCTGTTTAAAAGTTAGATAACCAACTGTCTAAAACGGCAGCAGATTAAAAACTCTTCTACAAGACTAAAAATAAATATAAATTAAATTGTGCGGAAGAGTTTGCCTCGATTGTCGCACGGATTTCGATGAATGTATAATTCTATGTAAAGAACGTTACAAAACGTTTAATTTTTATACAGGATAAAGTTTGGATCCATGCAGTAAGAGAGGTACTAGATTACTTTCAGTTGTTGAATACTTTAACTAAAGGCTGCTCATGAAGAGGCTCAAATATGAACCCGGTAAATCTTCGGCATTAACATTGCTCCGATTGAATTGAAAGGGTAGTTAATACAATGAATTTAAAAAAATATATACTTTATTTCATGAAAATAAAAAATAAATACAAAAATGAGTGATAATTTACATGCTATGAGGTACAACTATAAAAAATATTTAATGATCATAAGTGGCGTAAAGTTCTGGATGTTGTGATTTTCCATGTTTTGTCACGATCGCATTGAAACCATTGTGCGGATCGGCAGCATAATGGACAATCCTCAATGTACCATCGGGTTCTGCTACTGTGTAAGAACCTCTGACTACATCTCCGTCTCTAGTTTCCTCCTGTGTTTTATAATCGCCAGTATGGAAATCTTCAACGCCGTACTTGAATTGATATTTTGGATGCGCCTACGAATAAGAAAAAAATTGTTATTTAACTTCATCGATTTAAATCAGTTTTCACTCGATTTTGATTGACCGAGGAATGCAACGTCGACCCGTATAAGGATAATCGCCTTATTTGAATGCCAGAAAAGAAAGAGAGGAACTTCCTAATAGAAATTCCTCGGTTGTTATTGCAGGATAACGATCAACGTAATTTAAATGCGTTTTGAAGAAAAGATTTGTTTTTAACAAAAAAGGGAAAATTAGATTAACATAAAACGTGACTTTTTTCTTACTATTTTCTTTGTAATCAATTAAATCAAATAAAATACTCGACTGTTTCAGGTCACGATTAATTTAAATCGTATTAGCAACACAAACAAATTTCTTAATACATAAATTTTATCTTTGACATTGTTTTATTGATCTGGGTTAAAGTCCATAGGACCCAAAATTTTAATTACAACAATATTGCTTAACGGTAAAAGTTAAAAATTGTTTTGTACTCACATTGTAATCCTCTTTCACTGCTGGAACTACATAAGACACCACATGTCCTTCGTCCTGTCCTCCACCATATTCTATGAGTCCTGCTTGGCTACAGGACACTGCCATAATGGTAAGAGCTACAAACTATTTTTAATTTTTTCTAATATTTTTATTATTCTTTTAAGTGTTGCAATGTATACGCACCTTGGCGAACATGGTGTCAAAAAACGTATGTATTTACAAAAGAATAAAGTAAATAACAAAATGCACACGCTACTGGCTTGGAGACATCCATTTCTCGCGCTTTTATACCCAAACACCCCGTTCGTTCTGTATTAAACAAGAAATGCATTTCAATTACAGAAAGTGGTTGTATTGCGATATACATATTGTCGGGTTCTATGCCACCGATGCTGTCGTTCCTCTATCAGTTTTGGCATCGTTACGAAGTTTCCTGACATCTTCATCTGTTATTTGGTTCTTCTTCTTTCTTCATGCAGGCAATAGATTTTATATTTTTATGAACATACATACATTTAAGGTATACGGATAGAAGGTTTATACTCTTATTTGAATTGCATACGAAGCATTACAGTGTCTTTTTTTAAGTTCGAACGTTAATACGTGCAGCGTGAAGGTATCACGTTTTGACCTTAACGCGATTTATTGTTGTATCGATATCTTGCAACGTTGAACTGAATAACATTTGGAAAACTCCTTATTAAGACCATCTGTAAACAAGGCGAGTACACCACGAAAATCATGAGATCAAAATTGAACAAAATAGAAAAAAAGTCATACATAAATTCTTCCTCTCAAAATTCGTTTTTTTTTTTTTTGAAAAGAAGGAACGCGCAACATTTGTGTACATATTTAAATCCAATAAGTGACTTTATGGCATTTTGTTTTAATGGTTCGCTTCTTTATCGCATCGAATTATTAACTTTTTAGTTTATATTACAATATTTTATGGTTTATATTAAAAAAGTTTAAAAGTTATAAATATACAAGTCTTCGGTAAAATAATAAAAATGTAACATAGAAAGGAGATTTCTTATTACTGAAATTCGCTGCCAAAAATCTTGCAATTTGCAAATAAATAGCTTGGAAAGTGATGGGAACTTTAGCACATCTGCATAACTTGGAAAATTTCTCTTTTTCTAGCTTATTTTACTTCGCCCTACGAAATTTCAACATTTTATAATATTTATAGAGAAAAATATGATTTTAAATCGCAAAACATCAAGTACATTTTTATATTTGTAATGAATAGAAATTCCAGCGACTAAAATCTGGAGAAATAAGTGGCGAAGGAAAGTAATAAATCAGCGAGCTACTATTTCCTGATTGTTATTATACGTTATTTATTTCTTCCTTTATATACTATATAGGGTGATACTGAAAAAACTACAGTACATGGTACCATACGATAGAAGACGACAAAATAACAAAAAAAGAGTTCCTATACATACATATATTAATATCCGATAGCCTTTTGTTTTTAAAAGAGGGCGTTTTAAATGTTTTTGGGAAACTTAAATTTGTTTAAATTTTTTCCAATTGTAAAGAGATAATCGAATCAAAAACAGTGCACAATGTGCTCTTGCAGATGAGCTATATTGAGCCACAATATGAAGTTTATTCAGCATCCAGTAGCGGAATTAGAGGGGATTTTTATCTGTAAACTGAATTAATAACATTGGTCAACCCTTTAAAAAAATATTTTTTTAAAGAGTGAAATAATATTATTAATTCTGTTTACAAATAAGAAAACCCTCATAGTCCACGCCACGCCAATGGATGCTGAATAAACTTCACATTGTGACTCAAAATAGCTACCTGTAAGAGTACATTGTGCACTGATTTTCGTTCAATTATCTCTTTACAATCGAAAGAAATTTAAACAAATTTAAGTTTCTCAAAAACACTTAAAACGCCCTCTTTTAAAAACCAAAGTCGATTGGGCATTAGTGTATAGAAACTTTTCTTTACTGTTTTATCGTCCTCTATGATGCGTTGCAAAACATAGTAGCTATGATTTTCATATTCCATGTTATTGTTTTTGCCTACGTGGAAGCAGATTAGACAGGGAATCAATTAATTTAAATTTCATTTATGGGCTTTTCACTTGGTTATAAGCAAGCTAAAGTTCATTTCGTATATGTTCGCCATATAAACAATGCTGTGATCCTCATCAGGAGGTCTACTAATAAGATTTACTAAATTTATATACTTCATAATCTCCTTTTTAGGTTTAACTAACAACAAAACGATGAAATGTTAAATCAAAAAAATAACCAACCATCAAAGATGTAGTTAGCACACTACTGACTCGCAATTGAATTTTCTTTTAGATTTTGGCATACTTCTACCAACTACAGTTGACATCAAAATATCAATAGGGAATATTTATTCACATACCTACATACATAGTGATGGTAATCGAAGCTGCATAGCGTTATGACCGGTATGCAACTTAACGTTGATTTCTTCACACGTGTTCTCATTCAAAATGAAATCGAACTACTGCTCGAAATTGATTGCCTTGCATACTGAAAAAGAAGACTACTCAATATTTGAAAAAAATACATTTTCGAAAACAAACGTATATATCTACCGTGTTATAGAAGACTTGTAATCATAGTATTAGACTATTAGTCCTTTATGAATATTTTATTATTATTTACTTAATACATATAACCCTGTTAATTAAAAAATATTACATTCTGACATTGCAAAAGTCTGAGACTTTTAACAAAGCTTGGCCATGTAATTAACAGCTCGTTTACTAAATGAATTAAAATTTCATATAATCAGAATAATAATAAAAATTAAAATGTTAAAATTTCTCTTTTTTTCGTCAAAAGAAATATGTATAATGCAAATTGACAACCACATAATGGGTTGTCACAAACGAGATTCAGGATTACCTCATAATATACGCATGTGACTACATAATATTTCCAAATTACATTGTGTCCATAGTTAATTAACTTTCCGGAAGTTCAAGACATCAAGCAAGTGTCTCACCACACATGGGCGAATTTTATTAATGCACCGCATTTTTACAAGGACATCAATATGAACGAGTATTTGTATTTTAATTATCTTGTGCAAGGGTTACAGAAAGTTTGCATTGTCAATTTATTAGGGCACCTTGTCTACCACAGTGGATTATTAACCCATTAAAAGTGAAAGATTTATTAATAAATCTCAAAAAATCGAAAGAAACAAAATGTATTCGAAATAATTATCTATTGTTCCTTTTGTTCTCTTTCTTGTGATCTCCATTAGATTGTGCCTTATGCACTTGAGTAATCGTAATTATTTCATTTAACAGTACAAGGTCGTGATCTAAATTAACCCAAAAAAAATCAATCTAAAAAGAATTCCGGACTAACTACAACGAAAAGAAAAATTACGTCATTTATTGCAACAAATCAAATAGATGAGACAATACTGCGACGAGATTTAAAGCTAAAACTAAACATATTTACAGGAAAAAAGTTAAACAAATAAACACAGCGAAAAAAAATCGAAATAAATAGCCGATTAAAGAATAAACAAATCATTGGCCATAGCCGTGTCAAAAATATGATAATTCAAATAAATAAATGGATGAATGAGTAGTAACAAAAATGGTCTAGCTAAAAATTCGTTATTATCCTTTGTAGTAACCGTATGGAGCTGCAATGGCAGGAGCTGCCAAAGCTGGAGCGGCTATAGCGGCGTGTGTGATAGCCGGGGCGGCAATTACTTTAGGAGCTACTGCGACTGGATGAGCAGCATGTCCACTCTGGAAAAAGTTTTAATTATCAGTCAATACTACATTTCCTTTAGCACTGCAAATAACAAAATGCGTGAATGTTTAAAACATACTTATGGTAATTTAAAGTAAAATAAATGGTATATACAGGATAATTTCCGAATAAAATGTTGTAAGTGTAGACTCAGAAGGTGAAAATAAAATAAATATAGCTATAAGTTATGGTTCAATTTTGAACTATTCTTGAAATATACTAAATAGTTATATGTTTTTTGTAAAAGTACAATAAATTGATCGGCAAAGTTTTCGGATTTAAATCCGATCGGTTATAGAGTAAATAAAGTCATTGATGTTCGCAATATGAGAAGTTACAAGAGAAGTTTTACTTAATCTCATTATGAATGCGACTGCAATAAGACATAAACAATCCTATTAGCACGTGCTTTCCATAATATTAACAAAAGTGCAAAACAAGTGTGTGGAAGTTGAAGATAATATTTTTGAAAATCAGATTTAATCGTCTACACTAATTTTTCTGTTCAGCACTGATAAAAAGTCATTTTTATTTACTTATTTCGAAAATTATTCACAACCAAACTATTATCTATCACTATATTTATTATTAGGTTGGTGCATAATTAACCGCCGTTCATATTGGCGCGTGGATTGTCTCCAAGAATAGCAACTTCTTTGCCCATGGCATCAACCGTCTGCCTAGCAAATGGAAAGCAGTAATTAAAGTAGATGGTGAATACGCTCCAAAATAACCATTTAAATATGTTTCCGTAGGATTTTTATGTCTTGTTTTTATAATAATTTTTTTTTAACGGCGGATAATTCTGCACCAACCCAATATATTTTAACGTCCTGTTTTTCCCTTAAAATATTCGCACTCCTCCGGAATTACCCTATATATAAAATTGAAATTAGAAAAATCATATCGTAAACTCGTTACGGCATTACTATAATTTGTTTCCCATACAAGGAAACAACTCCTTCCATAAAATGGCTCTTTAATATTTCAATAACTTAAATCCATACTTTATGGAATTCATACCCTTGTAACAATTGCGTTAAATCCAGAATGATCGTCAGCAGTATAAGTGACAGTTCTAATAGTACCATCAGCCTCCACCAAAGAATATTGTCCTTTCACCACGTCTCCATCTCTGATTTCACTTTGAGTCTTTTGGTCTCCTGTGTGTCCATCCGCTACACCATAGTTGAATTCATATTTCGGATATGCCTGCAAAAAAGTTCTTAATTCAAATTATTGAAAATAATGTGTTACATTTGAACAGAGTCATTCATGATTAACGAATTTCTTTCGACTGGGAGCGTGGCGTCTCCTGTAATCCAGCTACTTGGAGGTCGAGTTCAGTGGATGGTTTGAGGTCGGGAGTCCTGGTGCAGGGCGTTTCGCGTTGACCGGGTGTCCACACTAAGCCTGGCGTCAATATGGATGTCTTGGGGGAGCCCGAGACAGCCAGGTTGGCTAAAGAGGGGCGAACCGGGCCAGAGGGGAAACCCAGCAGCCAAAAGTCCCCGCGTCGGGCAGTAGTGGGATCGCGCCTGGGAGTGGGAACCCTGTGTCAGCCCGATCAATATAGCTAGACCTGGACTCTTTTGCTATAATTTTTCTGATTCTCTGTTTTTTTTTAACGATAATTAGTATATTTCGAATTGAAAATTTACTAAATTTCAGTCTAAAAATATGTTTTTCCAAAAGTTATTTTTCTAGTTTTATAAATTCATCCTCTAGATGGCGGTATCAGTTTGTGCTATTATTAAACTTTCACTTGAGATTATTACTTTACAAATACTACCTACAGATGGCGACAGAAGTTTATCTTTAATTCTTGATTAAATGGTGAATGCTATTATAACTTTGTTATACATTTTTGTGCAAATGTGCAATTTTTGTTGGT
>JABRWK010000617.1:13821-24291 GCA_013372445.1 Hypothenemus hampei | reverse complement strand
TGGCCTCCACGGTCGCCGGACCTTACCCCATGTGATTTTTTTCTGTGGGGTTACATGAAAAGTCTAGTTTACACAACAGAAATAAATACTTTGGAAGAGTTACGTAATCGAATACCAAATGCATGTGAAACAATTCGAGGGCATCAAGACTTTATTTTAAAGACTTGTACTGAGTCTTGGATTCGCCGAGCAACATTATGCGCACATCAGACAAATGGGGATAATTTTGAACAATTTTTATGATAATTTTNATAACAAACTTTTCCCTAATAAATCTTAGAATGTTATAAATAGGCTGTTAATGTACAAAACCTAAAAATACCTGTACCTCCGTTATCTTAAATATTTTATATGAACAATTTTTGGCTAAACAACTTATTTTGGTTAGATATATACCCTGTTAAAAAAAAACCTCACTTTCAAAATCACCCTGTATAGATGTACTGACAGTGCAATTCACAGATACAGAAATAATGGAAAACCATATCTTGATGAGACTAGGCCACGGGATCGAAAGAAAAGAACTTTTTATTGTATGGTCAGCTGGATCATCAGACTTTTCGTCTCTGGATTATTTCTTATGTGGATATTTGGGATAAAAAAAATGGCGTCACTGAACTAGGGGTTAGTGAAGTTTTAAAAAGAACTTGCCGTCAGATGACTTCTGAATAATTATTTAATAATTATAATTTAATTATTAAATAATTGAAGCGTGGAAATGCAAAAGGGTCTAAGTACCTTTTACAACATTTTCGGATATTCCAATTTGAAAATATAAATTAGGTCACATTTCTTTCATACTATTCTAACTAAAAAATAAAATTTTTTCATGATTACCTATAACTAGATAAGTACATCAACCAATATAAAAATATTAATTCGTAGAATAAAATTTATAAGAATTCAAAAATGTATAAAGCAGCAATAATTATTATTACTTAATTTTGTTGTTTGGGAAATAATCAAGATTTTTTAATGAATTTGTTGATAATTTAATTTTACATTCAAAGCGCGATTTTTCATTAAAGCGCCGACTAAATTAAAAAAATAAAGCAGTATTGGAAAGAGGCGTCAAAATGAAGTACTACTTAATCAGTCAATCCATTTAAAGTTTTACAGTTGAAGTCACCATCGCATGGAATTTAAACATGAGAATTAAAAAATATTTACAATTGTTTCTTGGAAACGTTGAAATTTAATAGTTTGCATAACTTGATAATGAAAAAAAAAATAGTTATGTGATGTTGCTGCATTGTTGGGACTTAAGAACGTTTTGGAATATAATTGCAATTTTTTCAAAATATATTGCCATTGTTTTTGTTTCAAAAGACAAACGCATACGAAGCAATCACTAAAAATATTTACCAGGTATTTATTAGAGTTCAATGCAGGCATTCTCCCAAGCCCCTATTAACTTGGTTGTCATCAACAAATTGTTGCTGTTTAATTTTTTTTAACCCAAGGAATGTTTCAGAACAAATAATTCAATCCAATCTAGATAATTAATCTCAATTGCTTCTAGATGCCCCGATGGGTTGTCACATTTATTCCTGTTGTTCAGAATTTTGCGAAAGCCACATTATTAACTCATTGAACTACTTTGTCGTAACAATTTTTATTCTTCAACCATTAGGCCATTCTTTCCAACGAAAGTTACAATTATTTTCTTTTCAAGTCAAATCACTTAATGGTTTGTTTGGAGACTCACTCCTAGATTTGAATAGGAAGACTTTGAGAGAACATTATTGTCATACAGCCATGTTTTTTCAACTTTTACAGTTATGATCTGCAAGGCACTATTTTCATTGTTTCGGGTTTCGAAAACACAATACTGACACTTGATCGACAGAATTATCGATGAAACAGTTCGAACAAATCAGAAAAATTACGGCTTTAGGAAAGAGACTAATACAAATTGGTATCTGTACATTGTTCTAAAATTACATACAGGGTGTTCGGAAATTCAGTACATTAATTTTTAATGGCAGATTTCTGACAAAATTCTGAGTAGAAAATCTATATAAAATTTTTTTGCAAAAAATGCCCCAAATTTAAACTACAGCCCCAAACATCTGACCAATAGGAGCAATTTTTGATTGATTTTTACCAATTGTCATTCTGAGAATTCGCATCTAATATCTCTATTGGTTAATTCAAATAAAAAATCGCTCCTATTGGTCAGATGTTTGGGGCTGTAGTTCAAATTTGGGGCATTTTTGAAAAAAATATTATATAGATTTTTTACTCAGAATTTTGTCAGAAATCTGCCATTAAAATTAATGTACTGAATTTCCGAACACCCTGTATAATCAAATTCGTACTCGCTAAACAGCCAAACTGTAGATTTTGTAAAGAAAATAAAAAATACTACTATTGTTCAATGTACCCAATATAGTGTTTGTAATGTTGGAAACATATACAACCTCATAAAATATGAAATCTAAACTGTGTGTCTGCAAGAGGAATGTATGATGATAACCTTTAAATTACAAACTACCATTGAATTAGCCAAAAGTTCTATTTACCTCATTGTAGGATTTCAATATATGTATACGTGATATTTAAATTTTGCTGGGGTTGTTCACGTTTCTATCAAAATGGAATGACGTAGTACGGATTCACACAAAAAAAAAGTCCACAGGTGATCAATTTGCTATGTTGAGTGTGATGTTGGATGTCTTTTGACAAATTGCTAAGCAATATTTGATGTTAAAACAACCATTGAATAAAAATGAAAAGGTTAAAAAATTAGGTTGATCATCCATGAACCTCTTAATAAGGAACTATAAAGTACTTAACAACAAAGCAATTTTATTGCTACATTAGGTTTCACATAATACTTATATTATTAAATTGACGATATACCGTTGCATCTACAAAATAGAGCTGACATTAAAAAAATCCAAAGCCTACAAACCTTTTAACAACGATTCTTTCTACAATATTAACAAAATTTTAAAGAGAAAAAAGGAATATTTACGTTTACTTACAACGTCTTTAATCTCATTCACCTCTCAATTAGATTTTGATATATTCAAGAAACATTAATACTTTTGTGTCCTAATTTACACATTCAACTTTTTAAATATTGTCATTATTATTTATTAGACTAAGGTTGAGACGGCAGAAAATATTCAGAAATAGAACGTAAAAGACTAGTAATCGACATTATTTTTTGTTTTACTGACAATTTAACAAAACAAAAAATAATTGATAAAATGATATTTTGGAGCGATTTTCTATATATGTATTTAACTTAAAAATATTCTTTAACTATCACATAACTTAGGGATTAGGAAAATCTTTCGCTAAAAACAGCATCAGATATTATAATTCGTTTTTAATTTTCTTATTGATTCATGTAGGGGTAATCGATATCGATAAGTTGTACGAAAGTTTCTTTGATCGATTGAGGATTGCCCCATCTTAGGGCGTAATGGGGGCCTCCAGCTTTGTCGTTTGTACCTAAAAATACAGAAAATTTCAGTAAAACCTAAATTGTTATTTAAATTTTTACCTGATAATCTGGCCCCACCAAATGGTTGTTGTCCAACAACACTTCCTGTCGACTTATCATTAATATAAAAATTACCTGCGGTCATTTTCAGATCTTCTAAGGCGCTTCTAAGGAATGCTCTATAATAAAACGACAATTCAATAGGAGTGTGATTTTAATTGAGATCACTAACTTACTCATCTTGAGCGAATACTGCCCCAGTTAACGCAAACTGCGTAGAGGTGTCTATTAACTCCAAAGTTTGCTTGATTTGATTATCAGGGTAAACGTAAACCGTTAAAACTGGGCCAAAGATTTCTTCGGTCATAATTTTATCTTTAGGATCTTTGGTTTGAACAATCGTCGGTTCGATGAAGTAGCCAGTGCTAAAATAAGCTTTCTCATTGCGATAAGATTAATTTGGTGGCTTGAGTTGGTTTACCTGTCGTCATATTTTCCACCGCCGATGATTTCTAGGTTTGAGCTCTTTTTGGCATATTCAATGTAGCCAGAAATCCTTTTGAAAGCCTTGTCATCAATTACAGCCGATGTAAAACTGTTATAATCTGTGGGATCACCTATTTTCAATTGGGCACGTTTCACAAGCAATTTCTCTTTGATCTATAAAAAGACAATTATTATAAGTAAATCTCGAATACTTTACACAAAATATTTTGATCTGACAACATAATATTGAAAAGTTATTAAATTAAATTATTAATTATGAACTAATATTGCTAGTATGAAAAACATAAAAGATGCATGGCACAACCTGAGTAGTTTAAGTAAAAAACTGTGCTATACTTATTGGTAACACTGTTTTATTTCAAGTTTAAAAATATAATCAAGGAACGCTGCCAATTACTTTTCCTGAAATAATTTTGAATAGTATACAACAGTTAGGCACCAATGTAATGGAAAAACCATTACATTTAACGTGTATAATAAAAAATATAAGTTAACATAATTCGTGTTGGAATGAAGTTTCCGATTAACGACATGATTTCGAAAATCGAGTATCTATTCTATTTACAAGAAAATATTAAACATATGGCAACATTATTGAGTACATCTCAATGTTTTTCTACAGGGTGTCCAAGAACAACTAATCCTAATTTTCAGAAATAATAGAGGGCATTTAAATAAACATTTTTTGTCTAATAAACAGGTCCGCAATCGCTTTGTTTCAAAGATACAGAGTATTAAAGTTTTTATTTTTTTCTTAAATATTACAAAAACGGTTTGAGATATGAACATGAAATTTCGAACACGCTATAGTGGGATAAATTCGCATGTTCTGGATCAATCAAAATATTTCCACTTACACCAGTGAGGACCGTGCGGCTATGCCACTTTTTATCATTAAAACTAAACTCTGTACCATTTAAAAACGATTGTACATAATAATAATGACGTCGCTCTTACCACTACAAATTTCTAAAAACAAAATGACCTCCATAAATAATAGTATATACAATTTTTTGTTTGTACTGTTGGCTATCCTGAAATACGTGGAATATTGCCGCTATTATCACCGCGAATTCGGGTAAATTATTTTGTACTATAAATAATAATAAATGTCTAAAAATAGATTATTTTCTTTCACTTCCCATATATCTAGAATTTTACAAAATAAAATATAATAATATAAAACAGTCCAATTTATTTAAATATTGATAACTTGTCCTCTATTGAAATTTCAGAATCCAAAAATATTTTTTATTTTGGTTAATATTTAAAAAAGAAAAAATTTGATGAACGGCAACGCTGTACGTCACTAACGTCATTATTGAACGATGACGTGCAACCGTTTTTAAATGGTACAGAGTTTATGTATTCACATAACCGCACGGACGCCACTGATGTAAAACTGGTAATGTTCTGATTGATCCAGAACATGCGTATTTATCCCACTATAGCGTGACCCAAATTTCATGTTCGTATCGCAAACCGTTTTTGTAATATTAAAAAAAAATAAAAAATAAAAAAAAACTTTAATACTCTGTATCTTGGAAACGAAACGATTGCGGACCTCAGTTTATTAGACAAAAAATGTTTATTTATTTAAATAACTATTATTTCTGAAAATTAGAGTTAGTTATTCTGGGACACCCTATATACCAACAAAACATACCGCAGGCCACAAAGATTCTGGAACATACATTCTGCTACAGGCACTACATTTTTGTCCGCAGAATTCGAAAGCGCTCCTGATCGTTCCATTAGCAACAGTCTCAACATCCGCCGAGGGATGAACAAAATGATAATTTTTACCGCCACATTCACCAATCAATCTTGGGAAATTTTTGTAGATTCCAATATTCTGACCAACTTGCTTCCATAGACGAGTGAAGGTGCTACAATTTACAAATTATATTCCATTTACTGCTACTATTTGCCTTCAAATTTTTTTTCTTACGGCACACTTCCGGTAAAATTAATTCCCGCTAGGTTTGGTGAGGCCGTAATGGCATCGCCGAAAACCGGACCGTCAGCGGGAACGAAATTAACCACACCTGGAGGCACTCCAGCCTCCAAACAGATTTTGAAAGTCACCCAATTGGAAAGTAAGGCGGTGTCGCTGGGTTTCCACAGGACGGCGTTACCCTAAAGCAGATCTGGATAATATATGAATATTTCCGTGACAAAACTCAAATAATATCACGATAGTTTTGACAGGGTAAAGGTGCACTTACCATTAAAGCGGGGGTGTATGCGAGATTACCGCCGATCGCGGTAAAATTAAATGGGGACACTGCCGCAATAAAACCATCAATTCCTCTATATCTCATTGAATTCTTTGTAACGCGGGGATTTTCAGAAATCGGTTGATATTTGGTTGCTTCTTTAAGAAAATACGCATTCAATCTGAAAAAGTATTTAATTTTAAAAATCATATTTTCCGTTTAAACAACTCGCCTAAAGAAGTCAATCAGCTCAGCTGCACTATCAATTTCAGCTTGAATGGTGGTCTTTGCTTGACCGAGCATAGTGGCAGCATTCAACTTTGCCCTGTATTTTCCAGCCATTAAATCGGCGGCCTTGTCCCATATTTTAAACCTAAAATAATAAAATAAAAACTATTGTGATAAAAAAACAGCGAAAAATATTGTAGCTTTGAATCAGCTTTAGTTTAGTTCATTGAGAAATGATCCCTCATATTAATATAGGATATTTATTTTATCTTGACTGCTCCAGTTCATCGCAGTTTCCCTTTTTAGTTAGAAAATAAACGAAGGTAAGATTAATAAGGAACTTTGACGAGCTAAAGTAAAAATCAATTTGCAATTTTTGAAAATACATTAGATTCAAGGGGTTACACCTAGTCATAAATCTCAAAAAATCGTTTTCTATTCTTAATTTTCTAAAAGTTTAATATGTTAAGAATGTGTCTTTAAAATATTAAAGCGATCCAAGCAAAACATAAAAAGTTATAGATGTTTTTATGAGAAAGGGTGGGACGTCAAAGCAATTAAGTTACTTTATAGACGTATTTGGACATCTATTCAATAAAGGGTAATATAATAGATTCTATAAGAGGATATTGCATGATAATATAGATAATAATGAGGCTATTTTAAATATTATATATATTTTTTTAAAATGTAGTTATCGTATAGTAAGTTCAACTTAAATCTTTAAAGCCATATTCCTGGGAACTATATTTCTGAGGTCGGTGACCGCTATTACTTAGAAACTATTGGACCGATTAACCTCAGATTTTTATAGTTTTTTTCTTTTATAATTATGCGGGGATTGAACGAAGAGTTTTTTTTCGTTCGCGTTTTGTTTTTCTCGTTAAAACATTAGCGTTTTTTTTTCAGGTGAAAATTGAAGTTCACTTCAAATCGCGGTTATTTTGTAAAAAATTGGTGTTTTAAAAATTCCTGCATTTAATCTCTCAACCAACAAATATACCTTATTTAATAAATATCAACTTGTATTTTTGATGAAAATAAGCTGAATCTAACGCGATCACCGTGAAACCTAAAAAAAGACCTTCAGGAGCACTTTAACTTGTTGAATTTTTTTTAATGGAAAAAGAACAAATGAAAAAGTAAATTTTTTGGACTCATGACTAGGTGTGACCTCTAAAGAATTAACATATGGAGCCCAAGAGAGGTATCTACTTGATGAACGATTGCAAATGAGAAATACCTACGTATTGGTCAAAAACTGAATCATTAGCTTCCTCCATATAAACAGATTTAAACAGTCGGTTAAAATATTGCTTTTAATTTCCACATGAAATTATGTTTCGTATAATTTTTGTGGAGTTAACAGCTTAGAATAGCAAAAAGTTTTGCTTAAAAATTCAATTGGTCTCACATAGAATACTAATGTAGTATTCAATTTGTGACTAGAATGGGACTCTAACGTTTTTTGTTAAAAAATTACTTTGTATGCTACCTTTCAGAAAGCGGAGTCCTGTCCCATTTTTTTTGTGTTTCCGTGGCTACCTGAATTGCTTGATTAACCAATTTTGTATCAGCGTAATAAAACTTTGCAACCTGTTTCTTGTGGTTATGCGGCATGACCTATAAATATTCAACTGTTAGAAACAACAAAATCAATATCTTAAGAAAACTGCCTGATAATGGACGTCATTAGTCTTGATCTCTTTATCTCCGATTACAATAGGTACATCTTCGGTTCGACTAGCAGTTTCCTTAAGAGCTTTTTCTAGCTCGGCTCTTTCAGGAGAACCTTTCAAGTAACCCAGTACTGGTTCATTTTTCGCGCCAAAATCATTCACTCTAACCTCCGGCACCACAGAGCCAAGACATCTAATCGTTGTTCTGGAAATACAAAAATTAATCTTACATTATCTTGGCATTGATAATGTAATGCAATCATTATGCCCATGATGCCCGTGATCCTCGATACTGCTATAAATAAAGTCTAATGAGATTGATATGTAAAATAGCTTAAAATAAATATAACCTTGGTCAATATAGAAAAGTTTGCCAACAAGAAATGGCAAAATTTGCTTTGTGGAAACAAAGAAATAAGTAAAAATACCTAGGTAGGTGGGTATAGACTTTAAATACATTTCAAATGTTCCTATTTCAATTAAAACATAAAACCATAAAATTGCCAAACATAGGTTTTTAATTATTGTCCTTAAAGCGTTACGCTCACTAAACTATAAATACAGATAAAAAATATTTTGCCATAGATTTATTGATTTTCTATTTCAATGGAAAATTCCACTGGCACACTATTGCAAACATGGTTATTACCACTTTTTAATGACTCAACACTTATTACGTTACACTCTTCTAATTGTAAAATGATTAATATTTAAATTAATTGATTGTTCAATTGAAATTTAAACATTTTGAAGGGTGTTTCAAAGATAAGAAATGTTTATTAATTCTTGCTGATAATATTTTCCTCAATTTATGAATGTCAATCGATACTGACCTTTGCAGTGTATGTGAGAAACTCTGTTTACACGCCGATAACATGTTTACATAAGAGACACTCGAGTTTTCGATAAAATTTTCGAATTTTTCTCTTGCGGTATACGGATTACGAAATTGCCTACCAAATTATAACTTTTAATGTTGCATCTGACACTGTGTGACATTAAAATGACGTAGGGAAGGCGTGCTATTTGACGTCATACAGAATATATTTATTAAAGTGCATTTATAATTTTTTAATTGGTTCTCTAATATTTAAAATTTCGTCTTAAAAGACGCTTATTAAAATAATTTAAACATATTTTAAAAATCTGTATTAGATTCTATTAAATTTCTACTTTTGTCCAATTTGACATTTCTTCTAATAAATTATCTTGCTCTTACTTCACTTACATAAATGACAATTAACAGCTGTTTTGTATTTTAAAATTTTGCAATTAAATTCCATCTAAACAAATACATAATCAGTATGTGTACCGGCGTAAAGAAATTGAATTTTTTCCATTATTATTGTATAAAAAATTTGTTTGCAGGAATTTTCTGAAAAATTGCAATGGCGTATTGGAGAAACACTTGAGCCCAAGCTTTTTCATATCCAAGCCCTACATCTTCAAAGACTGCTTTCCATTCTTGATTGATTACATTGTTTACATTGTCTCCCAATATCTTATTGCCATCAAACAAATTTTCAAAATGATAGGCAGCATGCTCTGGATGTAATTTCAGTTTGTAGGATTTTGGATGGTAATAGGATTTTTCCATTAATTGGAATTCAAGTTCATGATCGACAAGTACATTTTCTAAAAGATGCAATTTTGAAATTTTTATAATATCAATACTATCAAGTTTACTTAAAGTTAACATGCAAGAACCTCGTCCATGCACAGGCAACAACATGAGTTTTCCTTTGATGTCGTAATAGGAAGTTTGAGTAAGGTTGTAGCACATTGTATTGTATTTAAGAATCAATGTTTCAAAATTCATTCTAAAAATTTTAAAAAGTTCAAATAATTATACTTAAAAGAAGAGCACATACTGAGCGTTACTAACGGACAAGTCGGTAAGTCCATAAACAACAATATCTTCATAATTTTGTTCTAAATGAACTATTCCAGATCCAGATCCCACGGTCATTGATGGTATACTATGAGGGTCTAAGGGTGCCAAATTATAATAGGACGAACCTTAAAGAAATTACGTTAGGTATTTAAGGTAGGGATATTTGGAGTATACCATTTTTAAGTTGCTTAATGCCATCTTCAATTGCTTTGTTTAAACAATCTTGGAAGTTATCACTCTTAACGTGACAAGTAATGAACTCATTACCTAAAACTCTTATTTTATTACTGGGGAACTTTAAACCATTAATTATACATACCAGAAGCAAATGCATTTGAACCGAAGAATACAACTATGAAAAGACTACGCATATTTTACTTGTTTTTTCAAATACTCTAATTAACTAAACTTCTCCATTTACAGAAACCTTTATTTATACCATATACGTTTTACTATTGTTAATTAAGCATGCAATACTTAATTTAT
>JABRWK010000613.1:0-11099 GCA_013372445.1 Hypothenemus hampei | reverse complement strand
ATATACAGTGAGGACAAAAAGTCTGGAACAAATTAATTTAAAAATCAGGGGTTTGTTTTTGAAAAAAACGCTCGGACCCGTCGATTTTTATTTTTTGTTGCGCTTTTTTTGACGGCAAATTTATGTATACAGGGTAACACAAAAACCAGGTACGACCACCAACTTCATTTTTTCAAATGGAAACCCCTATTTTTTATTTCATTTTCGAATTCTACGTCAAATTCTACGTATATTTCATTGTCAAATTTATGTATACAGGGTAAACAAAAAACAAGGTACGATCAAATAAGTATTATTATTCTTAACTTAAATAAATATTAAAACTCAAAATAATTTAGACTTATTAAATTTCTATAAATAAAACGAGGATGAACAAAAGAAAATGAAGAAAGAAGAGGAAAATGTTACATTAAAATTTATGAATTTGACAAAATGTGACAAACGGAAGTTTTATTGAGTAAATTATCCATGGTAACCTGCGTGACAACCAAGATGACCAAGAAGCTAAGGCAACTTGATTCAGATAAATTTATTTTGCCAGTGCTTTTTATGATATTCAATTGTAAATACTTCGACAACAGCTGAGTTTAGGTATAGGACATGGTACATGAAATATACGTAGAATTTTACGTAGAATTCGAAAATGAAATAAAAAATAGGGGTTTCCATTTGAAAAAATGAAGTTGGTGGTCGTACCTGGTTTTTGTGTTACCCTGTATACATAAATTTGCCGTCAAAAAAAGCGCAACAAAAAATAAAAATCGACGGGTCCGAGCGTTTTTTTCAAAAACAAACCCCTGATTTTTAAATTAATTTGTTCCAGACTTTTTGTCCTCACTGTATATGACAAGTGTGAATTTTGCAGGTATTATTAATTAAGTGGCTTATAAAAGGCAGCTCGGCGTATGCTTGCGACTATACAACTTCAAATTTGAATATGTCCGCGAAAAAAATCGTATAATAGAAATCGATAATATATTTTGAAAGTGAAGAACGGTATTATATAATGCAGTCACCAAAGATTATTAAAAAATTTGCTATAAGCTCTTGAAATCGACTTAAAACGGAAATTTTTTGACTACTTAAACTTGAATATCTCGAAATTCTGATGTGATACAGCAATTTCGATGTCATTTTCGAATTCAGCACACCCAAAAACATAAAGTACAGATAGAATGGTGCAAACGATTTTTACAAAGTTTAATTTTATAGGCCTATGTTATTTAACTACTATAGATTACGAAATAATAAATTTGAAACATATGGTAGTATAACTGATACGGCTTTCATCCCAACAAAATGTTTGTAATAAAACAATACTGAATACAAACAAGCTTTAATATAAAAAAATTATATTTTTAATTAAAATATTCAAAAATTTAAGGAAAGAAATTTATATTAAAATATTATTATTATTATGTATATGTATTGAATTCATAATTACTATACATTATATTTCAAGATCTAGTGAATTACACTCCTCATAGTAATATCATTTTTGTTGTTTTAGTAATTTTCAATTTCTATTTGGACTTAATTACCCGAATCGTGTATAATAAATTCATCGGGTATCGATAAATTGTGTAAAACAGTACAAGATCTTATAAAATGTACTATATTCAAAATTGCTTTTTAGTTTGATACGATACTGTCGAAATTTCTGTTTAGGTAAGCCAAAATAGTATTCAATTACATATCTGTTCTTTGATAATAAGTTAATAATTCCTTTGATGTCTCGTTAAGTTCTCCATATTTCTGAATAATATTAATATAATCTCCTAGACTGAGATGTCCACTGACTAATAGATAAAAATATTTATATTTTTCTTGTAGTATTTGGCTTAATGACGAATTTCTTAAAACTCTGTCATGTGCAGAATATCTGTAGTTACATACGACTTGGGCCTGTAAAATACAATAAACATGCATAATATACATAATAAAAATGTTTCTTTTCTATGGAATAGTGCTAATATTGGATTACCCATATAGATGTTTATGATTCAAATATGAATTGAAATCTTCGAGAGGCTTATCTATTCTGATATGTGTTCCATTTATAAAACCAAAAACCTTAGAAAATCTTTTTCCTCTGCAATATTCTTTAATTTCTAATTGTTCCTCTGTGTGAAACTGCCAACAAACCACAGGAAAACGGTTATGAATTTTAAAAGCGTAATTTTTCTGTATTCCCCCCTTCTTGGTAATAATAGTATCCTTATGCTTTAAATTGATTCGCTACTTGTTATCTGCCTGCTCAAAAATGTTTTCTATACTATTGGAACTAAACTTACCTTTAGGGGATCACACCCACTTTCATTATACCTTCACAATAGATTTGTTTCCTTAAGACGATTTTGCGCACTGTCCATATTTTGATGGAAATTGTGTATCAAAGTATGTATATAAACTAATAAGCTCGTTTTGCTACAGTATTGCCTACAGTAATAAACTGATATGACTTTAACTTCGTCGTAACACAGTACAGTTAAACGATCAAATGCAGTTTTATCCTTATCGATCTGATAACGTCTTTTAAGATGCCATCATGCATTTTTATGATACAAGCCCAGTTCTGCAAAATTCGAACACCCGGCAATGTATATTCTAAAGTATTTTTAAAGTATAAATGGCAACGGCAACTTAGATAACGAATTGTGAATGCGGTATTCAGTGCTTCTGATGTCCATCGTATGCGTAGTTTCTTTCGCAACATTACCTTTATTTGATTTGGCGTTAAAATGCTTTTGAACTTTTGTTCGGTTTCTTTTATAAATATTTCTTCTTTTCTCTTGGGACTTTCAAGTTCTTCAATTTTTCTTTACAATTATAATGTTCGAGTACAGATTGTAATTCGTTTAAACGACGCTTACAAAATTCTTGATTACACTCCCGCGGCTCTACAACTACTTCTAAAAAATGTACAAAATGGAAGTATAAAAAAAAATATACAATGAATCAATTAAATATACCGTTTTCTGTCAAAATATGTTCTACTGCAGCTTATATTAAAGTAGATTGAGATTCTAAAATATTTTCTCATGAAATTGCATCATCTTCATTATTCTCTAAATTGAAAAATTCAGGTGTTGCTCCAATTTGTTTAAAGTTCTTTTTAACCTGATTTGGAATGCTCTTTTACTGCGCTCGGATTCTGGCTTAATAATCACAAATTTGGATAAATTTTAAAATGCAGCAGTTACAAATAAAACTTTTTTGAATAAAATTGATAATTATTTAAAAAAATTAAACATATCTCACCGTCAGGTTTTAATTGCTGTGGAAGAAAAACCATTAAGTGGGCTTGCATTCCATCTTCAAAATCATCTTCTGTAAAATGTAAACTACATATCCTCGCATGTGTGACATTTATTTTGTTCTTTCTTTGGTAAAAATCACCCAGATAAAGGACTTCTTTTTGTTTTTAACAAATCTAAAAAACCGACTGTTTTCTAGTGTTTTTGGACTTTTGCACAATGCAACGCTATAATACATTTTATGCAATAAGGAATTGAAATTAGACCTTATTAGTTTTACATTTATAAATTTAGTATGTTTTGAGTTCATAAAATACGTAGTTCTTCATGTTGATAACTAATTGTAAGAAACAAGAACCACAAAAGTATTGAATTTATTATTTCTACAGCACACATAATATGATAGTAAATTTATCACTTATTATTAATCGCTTAATCGCTTACATGCACAATAATCACTTCAAAGCCCAAAGAAATAACACAACATACTGAAAATATATGTAAAATTCAAATTATTTAAAAGATTGAGGCTATGGCTGAGCATTTGAAAAATGTAAACATTACCCCGATGACGTGTAGGAAGCAGTTGCATAGTGGTTATTAGCTAAGTTCGCGGAAGGTTTTTAGAACGCGTTCGGAACTAGAAAGACTACTGTTATAGAACTATTTTGGAGCGCATGTGTCAATGAGAACAAGTAACGAATTAGTTCGAAATTTAAAACTCCGCGAACAATTTGTGAACTAAACAAAATTTTTATGTCTTCTTCTGTGCCTATATTCAATGCGTAGAAAATTTGACATCCACACGGGTGAAATTGGAGGGAAAAACAAAACGAATGAAAGGATTAAAACTCTAAAAATCAAATCGTGGAACCGAAAAACGAAAAGATGGAACAAGAAAAAGGTAAATATGCAAATTAAATTTGTTATTGTAATTGTTAATGTATACCTGCTATCATCAAATTTTAATAACTAAAATTTTGTTCAGGTGAATTAGAAGAATTTCTAGTGTTTGGTTCAGAAGAACTATCAGAAGATTCCTTT
This sequence comes from Hypothenemus hampei, assembly GCA_013372445.1. Classification (NCBI taxonomy): domain Eukaryota; kingdom Metazoa; phylum Arthropoda; class Insecta; order Coleoptera; family Curculionidae; genus Hypothenemus; species Hypothenemus hampei. The sequence goes on along the minus strand of JABRWK010000613.1, from coordinate 6,798 downwards.
AAATGGACGCACCAAATCACTTTGTATTTCCTAGATCTGTATAAGCAGTACAGGAACAAAGTAGGTTTGTTAGAAATGAAAACTCTCAATGCCATGTTCGTTCACATATCTAATGAACTTAGTAAAATAACAAAAAAAATATAACTGCTGCAAACTGTAGCAACAGATGGAAAGTTTTGGAAAGAGGCTATAAGAAGTTCATTGATAATAACAATAAAACTGGCAGAGGAAGACATAGTTTTGAGTATGCTGAAGTTTTACACGATATTCTGGGGAAAAAGAAAAATATTAACCCGGCATTACTTCTCTCTTCAGAGACAATACATGTACAGGGTGAGTCATCAATATTCTTATTTTCTGCATTCTTGAAAATTCTTTTCGATTTCAGAAATTCCAATGGCCACTACTGCTCCAACATCTAATTATGAGGTCATTCAAATAGCAGAAGATAACTTTGATGACGAAAATATTGATCCTGCATCGAACACACCAAGAATGTCTTCGAGACAATTAAAGTTCAAGCAGAATAAACCGAAAAAGAACAAGGCTTATGAAAATAAAAAACTAAAATTTTACGTTTTAAAAGAAATCAGAAATGATCGCAAAGCATACTATGAGAAAAGTATCAAAATTAAAGAGAAAGAGTTAGATCTTAAAGAAAAGGAGTTAATGGAAGTAATAAAAAAAATGAGTTACTAGAGAAATTAATTGAAGCAAAGTGCAACAAGTGCTCAAGTGATTTTACTGTACATATGTAAAAACACGAATGTGGTTGGGGCTTTAATGTTTTATTTAACCAAAGAATATAGGCTGTTTTATTTTAAGGAAGGTTAGTTTTGTTTGAAAATACATATGTAAGTTTGGAAAATAAAATGATTATGAAACAAACGGTAATATATTCATTACTTCATTGCGAACTATCAACCCATTCACTTCGTCTCTTTGTGGTTCATCATTTTCATCTAGAGCAATTTCTTCGTTATCCATAACATCTTGAGGTGCATCAAGTTCTGTATTAAAATTATCGTCCAGCGATAAATTGTGTAAAACAGCACAGGCCCTAATAAAATGAACCATGTCCTTGATATTGTGCCATTTTAAATGAAATAATTGACGAAATTTCTGCTTCATAATCCCGAAGCAGTGCTCAATAATGTAACGATTGGTGGAAAGAATATAATTGTAATTTCTTTGACGTCGAGTTAGTCTTCCATTGTCTTTGAAAGGTGTCAGCAGGTTACGTAAGCAGGGGTATCCACTGTCTCCAAGAAGAAATTGCTCACCACATTTTTCTTCTAACGAGGCAAATAAGGGTGACGTTCTGAGAACACGGCTGTCATGGACGGAGCCCGGATATCCAACAAAAATGTCACGAATTTTCCGTCTGTGGTCCGTAACAACTTGCGCCTATAAAAAAATTAGACTTGAATTATACCTTTTCTATTGTATTTTCCAAAACAATACCTGAATTGAGTAGAAGTGTTTCCTGTTTAAATATGAATCTGGATTAACAGACGGTTTATCTATTCGTATGTGTGTTCCGTCTATTATACCAATAACATTTGGAAAATTTTTATTGCGAAAATAGCTTTCGATGCTTTTCTTATCGTTCTCACTTGGCCATTTAATGATCTCAGGTGACAAATTGCTTAGAAAATATGTACATCTTCTTACTATTTCAAATAGAGTGCTTCTGCTAATGTGAAACCGATCAGCCACATCACGATAACTCGCAGCTTCATTTGTAGCGTACCATAAAAATGTTGTGAGATACTTTAATGGCGAAACTTTCTCCGCATCTCCTTCTTGAAAGTGATAATATTCAGATATGGATAATTTTTCGGCTAGTTCTTCCGTCAATTGTTTCGAAATCCGAAAATGATACAAATACAAGTGATCATCGAAACTATTAACCACATTTTCAAAAAAACCCACGGTTTTAGGAACACTATAAATTTCCATTAGTTCTTCGAGGTCTTCGTCGCTTGAACTTAAATGTTCGGACATTTTGTCACTTTAAATATAACGCAGGCAATTTCTAAAGTTTAAGAACAATAAAAATAATAAATAGTATCAGGAACAACTAATTAAAACATGTTTTAAAAATACATATCTAAGTTAAATGAACAATTCAAATAACAGAATTATACTACTTTTTTCTGCGCAGGACGAACGCGATTCTAAATTCGAAAGTAACAACTCAACTCTTCGAACTGATTGAACCAATTCGGAACTAGTAATTAGTGAATTTCAAATTTCCGCGAACAAAGAATCATATAAACAGAATGTATATAATTCCGAACTTAGTTGAACCGCGAACACTAAAATTTCAACTGCGCATGCGAAATAATTCCGAACGCGTTCTAAAAACCTTCCGCGAACTTAGCTATTGTATTACTTTGTTAAGGTGGTTCCACACGAATAGTGCATTTAGCAAATGTTTGATATTTGTGATTATTGGCCAATTTGTCTGCGAACCTTTACCAATGCAAATGTATCGTAAATATTCGCATTGGTCGTTTCCGGTGATAGTCGATATTTGTACCACAAGTCAAAAGACCACAAACGTTGGTAATACATAGTAGCGTCCTGAAGACGCGGCTTACAGACGATTCTATCCAAATCGCATCAAATTCTAAATTGAAATGACGATTGGTCAAATATTGGCCAAATGTTAATACAACATTGACGTATAGGATAAATTCGAACCGTGTGGGAGGTTTCACAATTACAAATTGACCAAGACCAGAAATAAACAAAAATTTGTACAAATGATACATTTGCCAAATGCACCATTCGTGTGAGACCATCTTTACATTACATACCTTGAACATATTGTTTTTCATTTGACAGTTTATTTTTAAAATTATTTGTCAAGTTTTACCGAGGATTTTTATAATTCCACCAACATACTAAAATAATTTCATCAACGTATGTGTCGCTAATTGTTGAGGCATTACGGAACAAACATTTCCAATCCGCCATATTGTCCACATTAGCACAGAGTAATAAGTATACAGAGAAATCACTGAAACGTTAAATATTGAAGCGGGATTTATTGTCATCCTTTGACGTTACACGAAGATACAAAATGTTAACAGTTAAAACAACTGATTTATCATTCTATTTCGCCAAAATAATTTAAAAGCGTCTTACAAATGGAGAAGATGACTGCGACTTTTTTCCGTCAGTGGCGCCACTAGCGCATGTGCCAAATGTAATTTGTCTTTGACAGAATTTGATGTTTGCTATTTTTCTTTTAATTTATAAATATGTATGAAAGATCACAAAGATAGCAGAAAAATATTATTATGGGGCGGTGTTGTGCGTATCGTTGTAGCAATTCAGGTACCCATGTCTTTCCCAAAAATAATAAGCTTAGAAAAAAGTGGATAAATGCCTTGAAACGAAAAACATTTTTTCCAACCAAGTATTCCAGACTTTGTTCAAATCATTTTAAACAAGAAGATTTTGTGAACGAAGGATCTTTTTCCGRTAAGTGTAATAGTCAATTATTATATATTCAGTAAACTGTGCTATTTTAGGCCTTCAAAATATTAAAAAAATACTGAAAAAAGGCATAGTCCCTTCAATTTGTATGTCGTTCGAAATAGAAAATTTGGCAACTGAAAGACGACGAAAACGGGCTGAAGCTCGTGATGCCAGGCGTGAACAATTTTTTGAAACAAAATCAGAATATGAAATATCTTCTAATTTTCCAGAAATAGATCACGAAATTGAAGTCTTCACAGATTATCAAACAAATATGCCTGTTGTCTCCACCGCCGATGATATTCCAAGGTTTTATTCCACTGGTACTCAAAAAAACTTCCAGTTTTACACAGTGGAGAACTTTAGGAACGACGATAAAGGAATACTTTTTTATACTGGGTTGGAATCGTTTGACAAATTTATGTTTGTTTTTAATACACTGTGCCCAGAAGCCTATTCGTTAAGATATCGTAGAAGTCAAGTTATTAATGTAAGCATCAAAGACCAATTTTTTTTAACTTTAATGAAACTAAGAAGGAACAAAGAAGACTATGAGTTATCACGGTTTTTTGGAGTTCATCAGTCAACAATCTCTAATATATTTGTGACGTGGGTTAATTTTATGCACCAAATGTGGAGAATGTTAGATATTTGGCCAAGTAGAGAAATGGTAAATTTTTTCATGCCGGAAGGATTCAGAAAATTGTACCCTTCCACAAGGGTTATAGTGGATTGCACCGAAATTCCAATAGAAAAACCAACAAATCCAGCTGCTCAACAAGCCGTATGGAGTTCGTACAAAAATCGTTCTACTGTTAAAATAGAAGTCGGGGCATCACCAAGCGGCCTATTATCTCATTGCTCGGCGGCGTATGGAGGAAGCACAAGTGATCGGCAAATTGTGGAACGCAGTTCAATATTAGAAAAATGCGATCCGGGGGATAGTATTATGGCAGACCGCGGTTTTAATGTCCAAGATATTTCTGCTGCAAAAGGTGTTGCGATAAATATTCCAACTTTCTTCAAAGGAAGAAGTCAACTACCAGGTCTTACAGTGATACAGGATCGGAAGCTATCCTCAAAGCGAGTACACATCGAAAGGTTAATAGGTTTAACCAAAACATATAAACTTCTCCAAAAACCCGTTAATAAGTGTTACGTTCCGTTGATGTCAAATTTGTATTTTGTGTGTCATATGCTTTGCAATTTTAGAGAGTGTATTGTTTCAAAGAATGCTTAAAAAGAAATAAATCTATTAACTCTTAAAAAATAACATAACTAACTATAGAATTAATTTAGGTATACATTTTTTGATTAAACTGATTCATTTTGATTATCATAAAAAAATTTGGCATAATTTTTATACAGGTACTTTTCTAGTAAAGCGGGCTTAAAATAATCCTCATAGAATGTCAGAAGATCCGCTTCCATTTTGGCTATGAACTCGTTATCACGTGAAATGTATACAATTTTCGCATCGATATATGTATACACTATTAAATTGGCAAATTTCCGACCGGTTACCATCAACTGCCCCTGAATCTGATAATAATATGCATGTGATCTATCAAGTGACAATATACCATTTTCACACGTCAGGTAAGGAATAGTTTTTTCATTAACAAGATCTTTTCGTTGATTCCATGGACATTTCACTTCTATCAGAGTTTCATCACCAATCAATCCATCAGGCGTTGCTCCCAAACAAGGATTTTTCTTCATAAGAAAAAAACCACATTTTTTAATTTTAATACCAGTAAAGTGTTCAAATATAGAAATTGCTTTGGCTTCACAGTCCCTTCCATGTTGTGTTTGTTTACTTTTAAAAGGTGTTGGATGAATGATTCTTTCCACTAAGTTAATTTTAGCAGTACTGGAAATAGCCTTGCAACAATTATAAAAATTACTTGCTGTTAGATGATGCCTTCTAAGTTCTTGCCATTGAGTACTATCAGCTTGATCTCTTGTTGACTTCTCAATTTCTTCAATATCTTTGTCATTCAGATTGGCGACCTTAAGGGACTTAAGAACTTCTTCTGCTAAATCAACAGCAGCATAGTCATGGTCTGCCACCGCAGCGTATATATTTGCAGGCATAATAGTGTATTTGAACGGCATTGTACTACTGGAATATGCAACGAAACTTATACACTGATTGCGCACTCTTTCTCTGTATTTTTCAGGATTTAGCATTGCAGGATCGACTGGTTGAAAGTTTACTGATTCATTCAGTTGGTTTCCTGGTAAGTTGCTTGTTTTCAAAGGAGTTCCAAAATATTGTTTATCTGGTTTATGAAAGCTCTGTAATTCCTGAGTACAAGTGACATTTAGGATTATTTTTTTCTCCCATTTCATTTGTTCTATTGCAAAAAGTACAGCAACTACATGTTTGCAATGAGCGGTAGGTTGTTCTCCAACCCCGCAATCACACTGGCTAGCTTCAATCGTTCCACTTGCAGATATTTGAATATCTATTATGTACGAAATTGATTTTTTCATAGATGCTTTGCATTTTCCCTTGAAGAAATATGTGTTACCGTTCATCGCAACTCGTACGTTCAACAAAAATTTGTTTTCATACATTTTTCTTCCCTTTTCCGAAGTAACGTCAAACCTTTCTAAATAATTAAAAATGTTGAGTTTTTTCAACGACGGAAGATTACAATTTGAATTCATATCTTTGTACTTGTCTGCGCTTGGTGTAAACAAGGTATTTTGTAAATGCGGGTCATCAATTAATAAAGCAGGTTTGATGGTAAAGTTGTTATTTTTGTCATAGAAAATTAATCTAGGAAAAAACAAAACCGATTAGAAATAGGTATTTTTTAAAAAAGCAGTTCGTTTTTACATTTTATACAGTATAAATCTCAGCAGTAGTAATATGAAGGAGTGTACGTTTTCGCGCATTTACATTTGAACCGATGAGTGGAAAAAGGATAAGAATAGATAGAATAAGGAATATTTCTTATTCTTTTTCTACTCATCGGTTCAAATATAGATGCGCGAAAACGTACACTCCTTCATATCATTAGTGCTGAGATACTGTACAAGAGTAGAACAGCAACAGAAACCTTTCAATCAAATCTTTCTTTTTTCCTTTAAGAGCACCGCCACGTCTTCGTAAAATGTTTTTTAGTTCTGTTATTGGTAAATTAGAATATTTCTCGTATTTTTTTTCCATTATTTGATTAAACTAAAAAAAATTATTTTAATTTAAATGTTATAACATTGCAACCTAACCTAACAAAAGCAATAGGCACAAGCGGTAGTGGTGCCCTCTAGAATTAGCTTTGCGTCATCTTCCCC
>JABRWK010000612.1:12590-24402 GCA_013372445.1 Hypothenemus hampei | reverse complement strand
ACTATTTGTCAAATTAGTTACTTTTAGTCAAATCAGAAAAAGATATTTTCATTATTTGTATAAAATTGGAACTGGAAGATTAACGCCCTAGTAGCTTATTTATGGTAACCAAGTAGATAGCTAAGGGGGGTTAATTGAAAAAAGCATTTTATTTCACAGCTGTATTATCACGCAAAAAGTTCGAATTGATCCTCTCATTTATTTTGAAACATTACACAACTCAGGAGTTAGAAGATTTTCTTTGTAGAGGTCCTTCAATAGTTCCACGAGACGTTCCTCCATACGATCGTTGCCCAACGCTAAGTCCACAGAACCTGAAAATACAATTTTTACGTTAAATGCATCATTGAGCACACAACAGGGGTATATTATACCTATACATAGTAACAATGCTAACAGCTGCCCTTTACGAAACTCCTCGCCTAACTTTTGTCGATTATAGCCGAGCTTTTCTTCTATATTTAGCTTCAATTTTAAGCATGTGCTCGTTAGCTTTTCCCAATACAGGTCTAATAATGAATTAGAATGTTCGCGCCTTAAATCAGCTGCTACGGAGCTAACTAACAATAGAGCTAAGTCATTGGTGGGCCTACTGTATGTTACCATTTGCCAATCTAATATTGCACATTCGCAAACCTATGTAATAAACACGTCATTTGTCGTTATGTAGGGAGTTTACCGGATAAATACATAATTACCTCTTGGACTTCACGAAACATTAAATTGTTGCACCAAAAATCCGTGTGCGTTATTAGCGCCATTGGTTCTTCAGCACCAAGCAGATGCTCTATAACGTCTTTCGTATGAGGACGAAGCTCATTTAGTTGTTTAGAAATTTCTTTCAATTCGTTTCTACTCTCTAGAAACTCAAAGAGTTGAGGTAAACCTCTCTCAACTAGTTGTTGATAAGAATCGGATGCTCGGGATGTTTGAAATAGGAACGGGTACTTTTCCGATAAAATTTTACCTTCGTTTACCTTTAAATGGGGATTTTTAATATTTTTATATCGACAATCTGATATTTTACCTTTAAACATAAAGATGCCGCGTGAATCTTTGCAATGGCCCCAATGGCTGCTCGAGCTTGCCGAAGATCGAGACCGGTAGCAAAATCGACCGACATAAAACCCTTAGGTTTAATGTTTTCGAGAACTAGGACGGACGACGGGGGTATTGTTTCGGGCTCGGTTTCTCCAGGACTGTAATCGGCGAAATAACATTTGGGAATCGGCAACAGATCGAAATCGTTTCCGAATTCATCCGGACATATTTCATTTCTAAACGCTTTTATATCGGGAACCACCTGAAAAGAAAAATTGAAAAAAGATTGTTTAAATTTTAAATTTATTTACAGAAAATGTATAATTGTTTAATTCTCAAAGCGTTTGAGGTTCATTTTACTCATATTTTCAGAACGTATGAGTTTCATTAGCTATTTGAGAAACTAATTTACAAAAGACTAATGTATTTGATATGCTGCTTGTAGATAAAATGCATGTTTTGTTTGAAATCCTTTATTTTTGCTTTTTATGTAAAGAAATTAAAACAAATGATACTTTTAGTCACAAATATTTAAGAAAAACAGGAATAAAATAAATAAAGCAATACATCAGTCAAAATATGTCCTATGGTTTTTTAAAAATTTAAGCCGTCTTTCTGGTAATAAGTGGAATTTACGATGACGAGGCCATAATTTTGGAAGATTATTTCCAAGATGTTATCGTTAATCGCCTCATTTTTAACAAATTCGAAAACATACATCTTCAGGCAGATATTATATTGATATGTATGTGGGAAGACTTTCCATTAGAATTCCAATAGAATATAGCTTATACATTTTGTTACATGCAAACGAACATTGCCATGCAAAAAAATTCATTTGCTTTGACCAATTCACCTTTTTCTCATTTGTTGTTAATAACAATCAGTTGTGATTTTTTTCAACAAAAATTTTGTTTTTTATCTAATACATTCTTGAATAAAACTAATAAGACAAATAAGTTTAATTGAAGACTGTTAAAATCCTTACGATTTAGGAAATTTCAAATTATTTGCAAATTGGTAATGTCGCAGTTTAAGTAAATTATGGTATTTGTTAAAAATAATATGATGTTGGTGACTTAAAGAGACTTTTTTTTAAATTTGATTCAAAATGAAAATATTGTAACGAAATTAAATGTTTCGCGCTAGAATTGTCGCATATGTTAAAAGTGTTTGTGTTGAAACAAATTCAGCAGAAGTAGAGGACTGAAATAACTAATACATATTTTTTGTATCAAAAATTCATAACTGTTAAAGACTACCAGAAGGTCAGAGTTCAATTGTCATTTAAAATTTAAAATATCATAATTAATCTCGTTTTCAAGTCAATTACCTTCGTATAAAATTTAATTTCTCTTAAGTCAAATTGCGCTTCAGTTACGAAAAATCGACTGAATGGATCCTGAGGCAACAATTTAATGATGAAATTCAAACTGTGATTGGCACCATCAGGATCTCCCCTAGAAATTTAAGTTTCCTGTATATTTCTCATTTTAATTAATTTGTTTAAAAGAAATACCTTATGCAGTATGTGACGGTGACCGCTAAAATATCACTTAAAACGCTTTCACCAGTTTCGCATCCGGGCTTAACGGTGAATTCGATAATTGTGATAGCTGCGGAAGTGTCCTTTAAATCTTTGTGATGCTCTCTGAGTACCGCAAGTAGCCATTCTTCAGTCACTGGCCAATCGGTCAAGTTATCACTACATTCCTCCTCACTTTCAGACATATTTCTCACTTTTTTTATCCCAAACTCATTTTTTATCTCATGAACAAAGTTAAATGTTGCAAGTACCGTTAATTTTACAAATCTTCAAGTTAATTAACTGAAACAAGCGTGAAAAATTAATTTTTAATGCAATTTGAAATTACGAAAATTGTTGCAAATAATATTTTTATTCTCGTCGGATTGCAACGCCCTACCGCAAAGCTGGAAATCGAGCCCCGTCTCCTAGGCAACGCCGGGATCGCGAACGAATCCAGTGCAAGTCGTAGAATTCGTATTCGCACTCTGATTCTGACTGAACTCCCGTCTAAAATTTGTGTTTCAAAATGCACAGCGACCCATTGCTCTTGCTAAAGGCTAGACGCTAGAGGTGGGGGGAATGGGCAACCACAACAGTGTTGTCAAATGTTACTCGTTGATTCGTATGAATATGTAAAAGGATCAATTTTAATAAAAATAAATTCATTACAGACAACTTAATTACCTCAAATTTGAGTGAAGGTCATATGGAGTAATACCACCTTTGGTTTAATGAGCTTTATTTAAGGGCGTGTTTTGAAGGATTAATGCAGGGAAACAAAGAAAAATAAAAACAGGAATTGAACGAAGGAGGAAAGATGAAAATTTTCAAGATACTTATTTTATTATATTCTTCCTTAAAGTTTTTTTCTGCTCCATTCTGAATAAAATGTTTTAAAGATTCTGAATCGTGCCCTATTGCAACAACTTTTATTTTATAATATTTTTTGTATTATATGAAGAGTACAGAGTAGAAAGCGGGAATATCTTCAAAACTGAAGCGCTGTTTTAATAACTTTCCCTCACAAAAATCATAAAATTAATATTAAAACCAGATAAAATCAATCTGAAATTTGCCATTAGCATTTTCGAGATTCAAGTATTCAGAAGAACAAAGATTTAAAATATTTGAGAAAATTGTGAAGTTAAAAACGAAAAAAGTAAATAGGCTCGAGATTNTTACCTCAAATTTGAGTGAAGGTCATATGGAGTAATACCACCTTTGGTTTAATGAGCTTTATTTAAGGGCGTGTTTTGAAGGATTAATGCAGGGAAACAAAGAAAAATAAAAACAGGAATTGAACGAAGGAGGAAAGATGAAAATTTTCAAGATACTTATTTTATTATATTCTTCCTTAAAGTTTTTTTCTGCTCCATTCTGAATAAAATGTTTTAAAGATTCTGAATCGTGCCCTATTGCAACAACTTTTATTTTATAATATTTTTTGTATTATATGAAGAGTACAGAGTAGAAAGCGGGAATATCTTCAAAACTGAAGCGCTGTTTTAATAACTTTCCCTCACAAAAATCATAAAATTAATATTAAAACCAGATAAAATCAATCTGAAATTTGCCATTAGCATTTTCGAGATTCAAGTATTCAGAAGAACAAAGATTTAAAATATTTGAGAAAATTGTGAAGTTAAAAACGAAAAAAGTAAATAGGCTCGAGATTAATTACTGGTACTATGGCATACTTAACTGTTATACAATATTTTCTTTATATTAGGAATTTATTCTATTGAAAATAGATTTTCTAATAAAATGTTTAAAATATAAATACCTATACATACACTAAATTATATAAAAATTATGTTTTAACATCCATTTTATGAATTTACTTTGTACAGTGAACTTATGAAAAAAAAACGCTATAACTTTTGTGGACATTTCTTCATTTCCTCTGGTAAAAGTGGATATCATCGCTTACTTTCATTGCTGTTTGGAGGATTCATGGCAACGCAGACTCAAAATTAAAATCACTTATCTGTTTACAATAACGTTGTCAAATACTAGCGAACTTTCAGACAATCTAATAGTTTTTGAAGCCGATATAAAATATTTTTTGTTTTTTTTTCCATTTTTTTAATAAGTAAATTTTCAGATATTCCCTTTTTTTCTCTTATAATCTTTACACATAATACGTAATATGTAATATGTATATTATACATATTCTTTATATAAAACTTAGATTTTTTTTTTAACTATTTTCAATAAGTTTGTAGATAACATAGAGAAGACTTCAGATACTAACGCAAAATTCGAGAAAACTTGTTTTCATATTGATTGAATTATATTTTAAGTTGACCTAGTTCACATGCCAATAACATGTATTTTTCTAAATAAATAAATAAAAAAAACAATTTCTGTAGTACTGTTATCATATTTCCTATAATCGTAAGTAACAATGGATAGTAACAAATTGTAAGACATCTAGGTAATTTTAATGTTACCTTGATCTCAGCTTATGTAAAAACTTTAATTTACAAAGATCAAAACAGATTTATTTTGCGGTTTTTACAGGTAATGATCTCACCGCTACTCGCTGGTTTAGCCGTGGGCATCGGAGTACCGATCTTGCTATTCTATGTATACGGGGTGGTACCAGTATCCCTATGTAGAAGCGGTGGATGTGGTGGCTCCAACGCTGGCGATGAGCCACCGTCTCCGGCACCGGATACATCGTCCGTGGATGCAATCAGCAGCAAAGAACCGGCTAATCCCAGTATAGGAGAAGCGAGTCTTAGTTTAGCATCGGGCAGTCATAGAGAAACGGATAGGGAAAGTGCAAGCACGGTAAAATGTTTTTTTTTAATTACTTTATAATATAAATTAATATTAATTCGTTAACTTTAGGTCGCACTTGCGGGTTCCCTTCATCAAGCAGTTCAACGATTAGAGGTTCAAGCAGATTTGGCTTCTACACAGCGATTTAGCCTCAGTAGTCTTACAGAGTCTGTGAATACGAGCATTGCATTGGATGATGGGGGAGCGAGTGTTCGGGCCTTAGCAGGATCTTTAATGAATTATAAGGTTTGTAAAGTTTTGTACATCAGTTGACTTCCTTTGACACTCGAATCCTTACATCGTTTAAATTTATACAAAAGGAAATAGGTTGTTTTAAGTTAACTTACCTTTGTACTGAATCAGTGAAGTAAATATCAACTTATGGCTGTCTTCGTGTCATTAAAAACCTGGTTACTGTATTAGTATCAACTTTAGAAGATTATAAACACTAAGGTAAAGGTTGACTTAAATAAATCAATTCTGGTCCAAAAATTACTCCTTTAAGGGGTTAGATGCAGTCAGGAGTGTAGAAAAATCTATTTTTTTCAATCATGTTTTTTGAATTGTTTTAAAAAGTGTTTATGTAACACATAATATCAATGTCTAGGCACTATAGTTCAAATACATGTCACGAAAATTAAGAAAAAAAAGTTATTTTGGATCAAGTTATCAGTTCGATTGTAAAGTTCTCTCTTAAAAAAGCGCTCTGCGGTGCACATCACTACGTCGGTATGGTTTATCTATAATCAATAAAAAAATATATAGTTAGGTTAATAGTTAATCTCGGGCTGGATCGAAGGATTTTGTGTTTTTTTTAAATTTCGCAAATTGGCGACCTCTTGAACCTATTTTATGAATTTTTGAGGGAAAAATCGCTCGTTAATTACTTATAAAACATACAAATTTTAATTTTAAGAAAAATCTTTCGATCATGCCCAAGTTTTGAGTGTCTAAAATATGCTGTATAAATTTCAAAATCCATCCATCAAGTGGTTTTTACAAGAGAGTGTGCACCATATTGAAAAACGCATTTAAAAGTTTCATGTATATGAAACCCCTTAAATCATTAATAAAATATTACTTACATGGAATCGTCTACTTCTGGACCATATAATAGACCTTCTGCCGATGTGCAAGCTTTTAAAACTTCAAGTTGCTGTTGTCTACGCGCTATTCTAGCTTCGCGAATATTTTCATTGGCGCGCTGTTCTCAGGTACCTGAGATCCGCTGCTACGGTTATTGTAGGATATCTTTAAAATTATTTATCGGATTGACTTAAAATTTTCAGGGAATATTCTTGATATGGTTAACTTTAAGCAAAGGAAAAAAATATCGATTTTTCGAAAATTCTGATTGCATCTAACCCCTGAAAGTATGTACAATTACTGTGAGAAAACCTTTTATTCTAATCGCACATTATTCAAATATAAATTTAAATTTTTAGCCCACTAATGGAAGTGATTCATGCAGTTGCCTGACAGTGGAAGATTGTATGTCTGAAAGAGTTCGTTTCGATGACAACGTGAATTTCATAACTGCCAATCAAGCGGACAAAACAAGTATAGGAAGCAGCTGCAGTTTTCGGGTCGTTGCTCGAAATTGTACACCGGAAAGGCCTCTCCAGCTCAGGACACTCTGTCTTGTGATAGTATATATATAGATATGGATGATACAAAAACACCTCGCAAGTTAGCCTCCCAAACGGCCGTATTGCGTTCGCAATTTTTCCATTCAATCAACGAATGCAAACAGATTACAAAAAGTTTGGATGATAAAACTATTATAGAGGTATCCAATGAAACGTTAGATAAAGCTCCGAATGTTGGACCAGTTATAAAAGAAACGAAACACATTGTTATTTGTCAGTTAAGACCCGCCTCGTCGGCTATTAGTTTAAATGATAAATTGGAAATGGAAGAGTCGACGATCAAGAATATGTCTAACGAGAGTTTGCATAACTCTACGGTGCCACTAATCGGTGAAACTAAGCAGATTGTCATTCGTCCGGTTAAAACAACAAAAGTGGAGAGTACCGAACTATAGTTACCGCCTCCCATTTAAGGAAGACTGATAGGATTGATATAAATATTCATATTTAAGGATGTATAATATGGCTTAAATATTATATTACGTTATATGTATGTTTGAGGGTTTCAATGAACTTGTTACTTGAAAAAAGCCGCGAACGTGCTTTTTTATTATAAATGCAGTTCAACAATTCGTTCCATTTGAATATTTATATACAATATTTTTGTAATATTTTAAAAATCGTTCTGTTTAGAATTCAAAATTCACTTTTTAATTATAGCATTAAACTCTTTTAAATATAATTTTTACTGTAACCAATTTATCTATAACCCAAAAAATCAAGCCCATAAATATACGGTAAATGTCTTAACTTCATCTTTGTCATTTTATTACCATCCTAAAACAGAATTTAACATTTTTCTGATAGAAAGAAACAATTTATTGCAATAAATTGTGTACAATGATGAGAATTAACTTAAACAATATTACAGTTAGTATTGTTCTGATCTTATTAAGCTACACTATATAAAATCACAAGCAGTACAATTATTATTATTTACTTTACAGCATACCAAACCCTTTAGAGTAATTGATGGCTTTAACCAGTCTATCTTTTAGCTTGTCCTTTGAAGAATACTCTGGTAAAAGTAATACGTTAAAACAGGTGTGAGCTGTTGGCAATCGATCGGAATCTGGCCCGTTCTTGGCTATGACTAGCTTCAATTTGCTCAAACCACCTATAGGAACTCGGTCAGAACCAGTTGTGAATTGTAACAGTTTGCGTTTATCTTCTAGAGAGAATGCGTGAACCACGGACCAGAAATCTTTGATTACTTGAGTGTCATTTGAATATCCTCCATCATATTCGGTCGAATTTTCCAATTCGTCGAAGTCGAAATTCTGCAATGAATAACATGGACATTATTAAGATTGAATTGTTGATAAATCTTTCTGGATATTAAAACAGCATACTAACCTTACTTCCACAAATTAACAATTCAATTTCTTCGGGACGGAATAGTTGTTCCAAAGGTGATTCATCTACGACCATTTGGAAGCCTTTATAGAAGGCTCTAAATTGTTTTTCTACTGATTCATTTAGTAAGAAGTCGGCATACATATCAACAAATTCCTAAAGATTTTAAAAAGTTCGATAATGCGAGGGAGTGATTCTATAATTGCTGACTCACGTATTTATTTTCTTGGGTCACGGGAATCCGATCTCCTTTTTCCTTTAGGTCATAATTAATAATGGTCCCAAAAACGTCCTGGTAACTTATTCGAAAAGTTTGCATAAACGTTTCTTCTAAATCAGGCTCGCTATATTCTAGCATTTGCTTTAAGCTGTTGTATAGAATCTGTAACAAATCGGAACTTCCTCAATTTGTAATATCTAATTTTAATTGAATTTCCTATTTACGTACAGGATTCCAGTCGAATAAATCTTCAAAGGAACCTTTTCTACCCATCAACTTCCTATATAACACCATGGGGAAATTTACAGCCAATATTATGTTATTGTATATCGCTAATCCCAAAACAATTCCTAACCAATTAAAATTTAAATATTAATTACATTTAGTGCGTAGAAAAATTCGTACCAATGAGAGTAAATTGTGCAGTGGTCTCGAAACTGGTCGGATTAAACCAAACCGTTCGCGTTTCATTTTGCATCGTGAACATCGCATAATCAGGATTGAAAATCTCTTCAATGACTAGTTGAAAGAATTCTTTTGAAACCCCTCCTTCATCTATACCTTGTTCGCCCTCGAATTCTACCACCAATTGCTTTTTAAGATCGTTTGGATTTTCCATTGATATCATTTCCAGCTAAACAAAAAAAAAAATGTACAAGAACCATTTAAAATTAACGCCTCCAACTCACCTCAACCAAGGCGTCTTCAATAATGTTTTCTCGGCGAACTTTAAGCCTCAAATAAGGGTTGGAAGGCTGTCCTGTCACCGCTTGCAATATACTAATTCTTCTTTCCGAATACATTCTAATTCTATTATCAAAGTAAAGTCCCATAGTTTTCGTTGCGGGAGTTAGAATGAAAGGATAATTCATAAAACTAAATTTTCCAGAAAAAAGCCCTGTAATAATAATATTAAATTATCAAGAGTCGAATTTTAAACGGATCCTTACCAAGTTCGCTTTTGAAATTGGCAAAATCCCGATCCATTTCGACCATATCACTCAAAGGTTCGTTATAAAATTCAGTGTATGGTAAATAAGGCTTGCGACAATCTAAGATATGGATACCAAGTACTTTGGCTAAAGCGTCTTCGGGTTCTATAGTCTTATTCAATTTAACAGCCAAAAAAGATTCATCCATTGAATCTGATATTTCATCCATGGTTCTTAGTGATGGAGACTCCAAAACACCAGCCAACATATTGGCGTAATATAGAATCTAAAATGAACAATCCCTCAATTAAGTGCTAGATATGCATTAATTAATGACGCCATTAATTAATCGTTTAGAGGCGCCGAATAGAGTCACTAGCCACTTTCTTTTACTTTAGTAACGCATAGATTAATGCTAACTGGTTATTGACGTTTAAATTGTTTTTACACGCGTCAACACTTGAACCATTCGATTATCGCCATTAATCATTACTTGTGTAAACCTAGCTTAATAAGCTGCACACTTGCACCCGGAATATTATCTTCCAAACTATGAAAATCGCTGCGACTGGAAATGTTACACATTGGTTTATGAAGGCCGTTACTTCTAACGATTTATATAGGCGACAATTCGGAATAATATTAATTTCTTTTCAACGGGTAACTTAAAAAGAAACGTTTTCACACGTGAATTCATTTTGATTTGTACATAGTGTTTGGCTATAAAATGATATGTTTTTCTTTAATCCCTTATCTGCAACCCTATCCAACTTTTTTTAATGGAAACATATTTTTTATTTCTTTTTTAATTCTTCATTAAATTCTAAGTATTTTTCATATATTGTCACGTTAGTGACTGTCACTGTAATGCCTAGTGACTTGCCGGGATTCACGTGACTCAATCAAACGAGAATTTCAGAATTAAATATAATGTTTATTGATAGAACCCTAATTAAAATGCTAATGCCGACACGACGACCTCTGTTGTCTACAAACACTTATTATACGGTGCAAAGAGAATTCACTTACCCCCAAAGGTATCTATGGGAGCTAACACAGTACCGCGCACAAGCCCGATAGGAGATTACTGGGCCCGTAATAATCCCTTAAGGGATTAGAGGTGGCAATGGTTACGATCGTTGTCTTCGTAGCTTCTCTTTTTGAGGAGCTCTTCAAGGCGGACTTCCACCTTGACTACTCTCTCCTTTTTCCCTTTTAATTTCTTATTTATACTTTTTGGTGAAAACCCTAGTCATGTTTGACCTCATTAATGTTTGATAATAATGCACCAATAATTGTGTCATTACCAATTATTAGTAACTGTGTCACCAGTCCTACACTCGTAACCTGATTAGGTGATGTATGAGTCTATAGGTGACTCACGTTTTATGAAATAGTTTTACTATCGTGACAATATCATGTCCAATACCTAATACCAACAGTTGTCGAGAAATATACAATTGAACATATTAATAAATAAGGCTCCAAGCATTTGCGGTGAAAATCCTCCAACACGTAAACTTACTTTTTTCAACGCGAATGTTTTTGAATATACAGGGTGCACCATCTATAGGTACCACATTTTAAACGCTTATAAAATAGTAAAAAGGCAATTGAACGAAGTTCGGTTGGCAATATTTATTTAATTTAGTTTATACCATTACAAAAAATTCATTTCTTGAATAAAATATCAGGCAAATGATCGCCGTTATGCACGACACAAAGAAACATCCTTTTTTGGGCATTTTTCTTTACTTTGTGTAACATTTCGAGCTTTATTTCCACTATTTCTTTGCGGATTGCATCTTTCAGCTCCTAGAGGGATCGGGGCGCGTCAATATGAACTTTCGACTTCAAATATCCCCACAGGAAAAAGTCTGAAAACGTCAAATCGGGCAAACGCGGAAGCCAATCGTTATCGCCATTTTTCGAGATTAGGCGATTCAGAAACAATTTTCTGAGGAAAGTTATTATTTCGCGCGTAGTGCAACATTCATGCATGATATAATTCTAACAGGACAGCGCACCATGTCATACTGTTCGCGAAGCAATGACTCCTCAGAAGATTGTTTCCTAATCGCCTAATCTCGAAAAATGGCGATAACGATTGGCTTCCGCGTTTGCCCGATTTGACGCTTTCAGACTTTTTCCTGTGGGGATATTTGAAGTCGAAAGTTCATATTGACGCGCCCCGATCCCTCTAGGAGCTGAAAGATGCAATCCGCAAAGAAATAGTGGAAATAAAGCTCGAAATGTTACACAAAGTAAAGAAAAATGCCCAAAAAAGGATATTTCTTTG
>JABRWK010000612.1:0-10444 GCA_013372445.1 Hypothenemus hampei | reverse complement strand
TGTCACGTTAGTGACTGTCACTGTAATGCCTAGTGACTTGCCGGGATTCACGTGACTCAATCAAACGAGAATTTCAGAATTAAATATAATGTTTATTGATAGAACCCTAATTACAATGCTAATGCTGACACGACGACCTCTGTTGTTTACAAACACTTATTATACGGTGCAAAGAGAATTCACTTACCCCCAAAGGTACCTATGGGAGCTAACACAGTACCGCGCACAAGCCCGATAGGAGATTACTGGGCACGTAATAATCCCTTAAGGGATTAGAGGTGGCAATGGTTACGATCGTTGTCTTCGTAGCTTCTCTTTTTGAGGAGCTCTTCAAGGCGGACTTCCACCTTGACTACTCTCTCCTTTTTCCCTTTTAATTTCTTATTTATACTTTTTGGTGAAAACCCTAGTCATGTTTGACCTCATTAATGTTTGATAATAATGCACCAATAATTGTGTCATTACCAATTATTAGTAACTGTGTCACCAGTCCTACACTCGTAACCTGATTAGGTGATGTATGAGTCTATAGGTGACTCACGTTTTATGAAATAGTTTTACTATCGTGACAATATCATGTCCAATACCTAATACCAACAGTTGTCGAGAAATATACAATTGAACATATTAATAAATAAGGCTCCAAGCATTTGCGGTGAAAATCCTCCAACACGTAAACTTACTTTTTTCAACGCGAATGTTTTTGAATATACAGGGTGCACCATCTATAGGTACCACATTTTAAACGCTTATAAAATAGTAAAAAGGCAATTGAACGAAGTTTGGTTGGCAATATTTATTTAATTTAGTTTATACCATTACAAAAAATTCATTTCTTGAATAAAATATCAGGCAAATGATCGCCGTTATGCACGACGCAAAGAAATATCCTTTTTTGGGCATTTTTCTTTACTTTGTGTAACATTTCGAGTTTTATTTCCACTATTTCTTTGCGGATTGCATCTTTCAGCTCCTAGAGGGATCGGGGCGCGTCAATATGAACTTTCGACTTCAAATATCCCCACAGGAAAAAGTCTGAAAACGTCAAATCGGGCAAACGCGGAAGCCAATCGTTATCGCCATTTTTCGAGATTAGGCGATTCAGAAACAATTTTCTGAGGAAAGTTATTATTTCGCGCGTAGTGCAACATTCATGCATGATATAATTCTAACAGGACAGCGCACCATGTCATACTGTTCGCGAAGCAATGACTCCTCAGAAGATTGTTTCCTAATCGCCTAATCTCGAAAAATGGCGATAACGATTGGCTTCCGCGTTTGCCCGATTTGACGCTTTCAGACTTTTTCCTGTGGGGATATTTGAAGTCGAAAGTTCATATTGACGCGCCCCGATCCCTCTAGGAGCTGAAAGATGCAATCCGCAAAGAAATAGTGGAAATAAAACTCGAAATGTTACACAAAGTAAAGAAAAATGCCCAAAAAAGGATATTTCTTTGCGTCGTGCATAACGGCGATCATTTGCCTGATATTTTATTCAAGAAATGAATTTTTTGTAATGGTATAAACTAAATTAAATAAATATTGCCAACCAAACTTCGTTCAATTGCTTTTTCACTACTTTATAAGCGTTTAAAATGTGGTACCTATAAATACCGCAATCTGTGTTTAACCTCTAAATTATGAGAGTGCCATTTAAAAAAAAATGACGGTGACGCCCTTTCGAAAAATTCCTGTATATTATACGGGTACCCTACATAGAAAAGTGTCAGCAACTCAACAAACAAGAAAAACTCATCTTTTATAAAAGGTGTTAATAACGCGCTTATTGCTATGACTACTTCAATAAGTGTTTTGAACAACTCTAATGTCGACCCAGCAAACGCACGTTGAATGCACGATTAAAACAACGCGTATTTAGAGCAACATGTATTGTGTATAAATATACAGGGATGTGACAAAGTCTAGAATAATTTTATTTAAAATTCAGCGATTTGTTTTTAAGAAAAACGCTCGGATCCATCGATTTTTATTTTTGGCTGCGGTTTTTTTGATGGTAAATCCATGTATACAGGGTAAACAAAAACCAAGTTACGACCACTAACTTTATTTTTTCAAATGGAAACGTGTATATTTTATTTCATTTGTGAATTCTCCTTTAAATTCTAAGTATGTTTCATGTACCATGTCCTATACCTAAACCGAGCAGTTACGGAAATATTTACGATTGAAATTACTTATGAATATATCTATAGGTATTGATAGCTATATGTCAAACGTAAAATTTTAACCATATTCATATGTAACTTCAATCGTTAATATCTCGGTAACTGCTGGGTTTAGGTGTAGGACATGGTACATGAAACATACTTAGAATTTGAAGGAGAATTCAAAAATGAAATAAAATATACAGGTTTCCGTTTGAAAAAATAAAGTTAGTGATCGTAACTTGGTTTTTGGTTACCCTGTATATATGTATTTACCATCAAAAAAACCGCAGTCAAAAATAAAAAACGACGGGTCCGAGCGTTCCTTCAAAAAACAAACCGCTGAATTTTAAATAAAATTATTCCAGACTTTGTCACATCCCTGTATGTGTGCAACATTTCACTTCAGTATTTGAAATGTTAAATCTCACATTAAAAAAAAGGTCGTGTATTCCGGGGTTTAGCGATTTTATAAAGAAAGCACACGGGTTCATACTTTTTTTTGGTAGAGATAAATTTAATTTGGTTCCTCCTGTATTTGGTATATACGATTTATAATCGAATGAGAAATACTCCTTGCTTTTGTAACTTACTTTCATTAATTTCGTGGCCGAAGTAATTACATTTTCATCTTGAATAAAAAAATCCCTGTGAAACGGCGTAACAATTACTCTCAGAGTAATCAATTGTTGCAAATTTTCCAAAATATTCCTTATAGCGGATCGGCCAGGTCCTGACCACATTCGTGCAAGGGTCGCTTGAACCTCTACAGGAAGCCATTGAGCGGCTCTACAAATTGCCGGCAAAGCAGTTTCCAAAAAGTCTCCTGAACCTAAATCAATCATTTATTAATTACGTTTGACATTAAGCAAGTGGCAATTTACCCAGAGCGGGAATTTCGAATACAATTAATAACACATTAATAATATCGTCGTGATTGTCCTTTTCTTTTCTGGTCGGCAATTCCATTTGTAAATTTCCAGCTAATGTTACTAATGCGTTGACTAGCGAATTTTCAAAAATTGACGTTTTGAGCTTGAACAGAGCCGCGTAAGCTCTTCTAACTGCAGGTAGGTCCACAGGTAATACTGTGGAACTTCCAGAGTCGGCGCATGAATCTTCATCTTTATCTTTTTCTCCTTCCAAGTGTCTTAATTGTTCTTTGTTTAAGTACTGAATTTTATCTAATATTATAGAAAAAATATCTTTATAATATTTATTTATATTTTAGAAGTATTTCGAAGTAGGTGTTTTTTAAATATAGTATCAATAATGAAGAAGGTAATTTCTTGGTAGTCTATACATTTTTCACCCAAATATCCATGAGTGCACACCTACCTCAAAAATTTAATACGTTCAAGACCCAGTCCCCAGAGCGAATTTTCGCCATTTGAGAAAATATTTTTGCAGTAATTTTTATTTATATGAAAATCTTATACAAACTTATCTAACCTACAATCTAATTTGAGAGGAAATTATAGTAGACCCGAACTTATAACTTCCCATATAAAATGTATGTAATTTGCGCTAGCATCACATATACCGAAAAACAAAATTTAATCGGTGTATCTTTTTAGATACACAATGTTTTAACTAAGTGTATCGCAAAAGATACACTGGCACTGAACGTGTTAAAAGTGATCACAACTGATTCATACAGTGTTCCATATTTTGTTTATACATTATAAAACTCAATTAATGGTATGATAAATCGACAAATACAATTCTCACTTGATGATTAATGCTTGAAACCCACAAAAATTACAGATACAGGCATTCTGTTGCTTTCATGAAACCCTTGCGATTCAAGCATATTTACAATTTTTAAGAAATTGCCTTTTTTAATAAAAAAACGATTTCACACAACAATTGTATGGAAATTAAAAAACTAGGGGTTGATAGTATGTATATGGTTTCAAAAAAAAGTTAAAAAAAAAATATCTACTTTTTCTACAGCTTGTTTAAGCCTTTTTACAGATGATGAGAGGAATTGATTGAAGAAAACTAATAAAGTGGCTACAGACTAGTGAAAATTCGCATGTATCCATTAAGAAAGTACTTGGCGCAGTTTTTTGAAATACTAATGATATCATTTTTAGTAATTACTTGGAAAAGAACAAATTATCAGAGAATTATCAGACTATTGTTGTTCAGCTATTATCAAAGCTGTACGTAAAAGTAGCCAAAAAAGAGGCGCACTGGTCTCTAAATTAATCTTGTTTTTGCAATAAAACGCACGAGCACATAAATCAAATTGGAGGAACTTTCCTCTTTTCACCTAATTTAGGTAGTTCGAATTGTTAATTTTTTGCTAAACTGAGAAAAGCTCAAAAGATAGAAAATTTTCTTCTAACAAGGACTTGTTGATTGAGATCAAAGAAAATCGGTTTACAGATTTTGACAAAAAATTGCTATTGATAGGCTTAAAAGTATCGCAAACTGCCAATACAAGCTATATTTAATTAAAAAGAAACCATGTAAAATAATATGTTTTCAGTCATTTCTCATACAGTAGGCTCATAATGTATCAACACCTCGTAAGATTTAGAAAGAAAAAAGGGTGTGTCACTCTTGTATAAGGCAAAAAAAAATTCTGTCTGGTATATGCATTACTCAGTTTTGATAACAGGTACGAAACACTTTTTCTGATAATAAATTGAAAATGAAAACAAAGAACTGATATATGACAACTGGGAGTAATGCTGCATTTCTTGAATATTTTAGCGCTTTAATCATTGATTTTAATTATACAAATCACTCTTATGAACTTAATATATGAATAAGAAATACCAACCTGATTCGGGATTCTTTGTACTTGGCGACGTAGATGGGCTAAATGGTTCCTGAATGAAACTCCTTGACAAATTTTCAATACTGCTGAAGATCTCACCGAGAGTTCTGATTAAAGGCGAATAACTTTCACTGGATTCGCATTCATCAATAATCTCGAAAAGAGCTTGTTCAGTTAAATATGTAGGCACAGGTGCTAAAACAAAAGAGACCATGTAATTCAATAATTTGTTAAGTCATCGTTGTGATTAATGTTAATTCTTTCTTTTGATATAATTGCAGAGAAATGTCAGTTAAAAACATTGTTTACCGCCAAAAAATCGATATCTTCTCGTACGAAACATTTTCAATAAAGCACAGTTAAAATGCAACAAGTCATTGTCTGTCCGGGAACGTTAAACTTGAAGTTTTTCAAAATAATTGGCATCAAGCCAATTCTTTGTTGATTTTAACAAATTTTTACGGCTACTGTTTAATTGTGTCTGCACTACTTTGTACAAAATTTCTTTTGCAATCAGTTCACAACAAAACCCTTTCACTAAAAGTCTAAATAAATATATGTGAATCTGGTACGAGAATCAAGAAACCATTAACGCGTATTTTACGCTTTTGAAATGGTTTATTTTTATTTTTAACCTGAGCACGTGACCTTATAATTTTAAATTAACATTTTACAGGTACGGATTAACGGGCGTTTAATAAACAATTTAAAAACATTGACCCTTGTTTGAACAAAAGCTGACTGTTTAATATTTATTTAAGAAAAATCGAAATCATAACTTACCACTATTATACTTCATATTACATTTGCCTGTACTACATTCTGAAATTGCATTATCATTGGAAGGAAGTAAACTAGGGTCCAAGTCTTGAATATTATTGCTTTTCTCACTTTGAGTAGTGTCTAAATTAATTCTAGCAATTTTATTGGGGTGCATTTCACACAATTTGGCATCTTGAGACTTGATTAATTTTAAAGCGTACCCGGCAGCGTCATTGGGAGTCATAGGATTCAACTAAAAACAGTATGATATATTTTTTTAATTTGATGCTAATGAGTCAGTTACCTTGCCACTTGAGGCGCAATTAGTATTATTACAATTGGGGTTTCCACATCCTTCTGTTAATTGATAGAAAAATCTTTCTATTAATTTCTTTGCAGCTGCCCTCTTCATATCGTCTTCTAGGTCGGGCTTTTCTTTGGAACTAGACGAGGCCTCTTGATTACTGTTACATAATCCCATGTCAATGATAAAGTTTACGAGGATTATAATTTATTTCAGTTAAACATACTTATAGTTTTATTAAAACTAATAAGTACAATAAAATGACGTTTCCATAGTATAGTTGCCAAAAAAACATAACCTCGAATTTTGAAAAAATTACTCCAATTTGGGATAAATAAAAAAAATATGTAAAAAAAATTTAAAAGTAAGTTACCTGGAAGCTTCGTCAGCGGAAGAATTATCCGACGAGTTCATAGAATTTGCTTGATACGAAACCAAAAGAACTAATAATGGATAGTAAGGGCGGTGAAGACATCAATGTCCAGGATTCTCTTTTTAACACACTTCCAAATTTGGCATTTAAGCGAATTTGAAATGGACACTCAGACGGAAGGTAGAAACCAGAATTACACCACAAACACTAAAAGAATATTGAAGATTTCTTAGAAAATACCTATTTAAAGTGATTTTGTGTTTATTTTTTTATTCTACGATTGATTTGATAAGTACCACGGCACGTTGACGTTTGATGACGTTCATCATCTGTCAACACTGTCAAAACAAAATTTTTGACAGACTTATTTGTAACATTTGTTAGTATTAGTATGTTCCGCATTGAAAAATATCAATCTTTATTTTCTGCAACCAGTATAACAGCTATTCTCTCAGTTAAGGATGTCTGAATCTGCAATAGTCAAACAATTCTTTAGGTTGTTGCAAAAACAGCTGAATCATTACTGGTGTGTAAAAAAAAAGATTTCTTTTAATCATCCTAAATTTTCGGCGGATACCATCCATGGCAACAAGTTCCATAATCCATAAAAACGAGATAACGAATGGATTGGTTGGCTAGGGAGGATATCTTCCTGGAATCGAAGGGGTGGACCATAGGATGTAAATAAAATTTTGTGTATACAGGGTGTTTCCTAACTACGTGTAAAAAATTCAAGGGGTGATTATACGAGCAAAAATAAGACAAAAAGTTCCTATTAACATGGGTCCGCAAATGCACCGTTTCCGAGATACAGGATATCAAAGTTTAAAAAAACGACAGAGTTATTAATTTTTAACTTCTAAACGGCTTAAGATTTTTTAATCAAATTTGGTACGTGAGTTTAGGATATGGGTAGGTTTAATTTAAAAAATTACTAGCTTCAAGCATTCATCAATGGCGGAGGTATGACTGTCATTTAATTACAATTTTGAATGAAAAAAAGGACAGTCATACATTTGTACCCTCTGAATTTTTTACACGTAGTTAGGAAACACTCTGTATAATGAGGCCCATTTAAAAGCTGACCACTCCTGTAAAATCCTTATTTGCAGTGGGATTTTGATCACTTTTTTTTAGTAGGACATCTAAAATTATCTTAGAACAAATTCTTGTTTCGTTCGATTAAAATCCAAAGTCTACTTTGCCTATTTTTTATGACTAAAATTCAAGAAAACCTTTAGGGATTTTTTTAATTTGACTTCCGTGCTTTAGTCATTGGAATAATTCAAAATGGTTGTACCCAAATTTTGTTCAAATATGTTTATTAATAGAAAAGTTAGAGAACAATGAAATTTTAAATTTAAATAGATCGCTTCAGAAAAGGCCTACCATATGTAAGTATCATAATAACAGAAAATTTAAATTAAAATTGCCTTTAATGAAATAATCTTTTGTTACGAGTTGAATATTATAAGTTTCTATGTTTCATTAGGGCCCTTTTGAGATAATTCGGTACAAAATTTCACACAGTCGTAACTCACAGCCGAGAGTAAATTTCGATAACCTATCTTTACAAATCAAGTTAATGTCCCATTGTATGAATTATGTCCCATTGTTAATTGTTCCAAGTATGAAAATAGGCGTTTCTTATAGGACTTAGTGCTCTGAAACCAAGTCCAGTCTCAGAATTGCCCTATCACGTAAGAATTTTGAGATATTTAGGTTTAAATAGTCAAAAAATGGAGTTTTTATCCGATTTCAAGAGCTTATATTTGTATAAAGTTTTTATAAAATTTATTTTTGATGACTGCATTCTATAGTATCATTCTTTACCTTCAAAATACATTATCGATTTTAGGACGCGTTCATTCTGAGCTGCCTTTCATAAACCTACCACACCTGCCAAATTCATACCCTTCATATGCATCTGACAGAACATTACGTTTATTAGAGCCTTATGAAAGGCAGTTCGGAACGGACGCTTAGCTATTATAACTTCAAACTTGGATATCGTGAATATCTCAATGAAAAAAAATGTGTAATAAAAACCGATAATGTATTTTGAAGGTAAAGAATGGCACTATAGAATGCAGTCATCAAAAATAAATGTTATAAAAACGTTACTCATAATCAGATGTAAGCTCTTGAAATTGGTTATAAACACCATTCTTTGATTATTTAAATTTAAATATCTCAAGATCCTTACGTGATAGGCCAATTCTGAGACCGGATTTGGGTTCAGCTCACCAAATTCTATAAGAAACGCCTATTTTTATTCTTCGGACAAAACCTATGTTAAACAGTGTTATTGTTAAATTACAGGTATATCATAGGTGTTTAGAAAAATTTTTCTCTTCTTTCTGTTTTTTCTTTTTGCTAAAAGACTAATTATTTACGTAAACGCCTACAAATACAAAAATGTTTCAAAATTCGAAACATTTGGATTATGTGAAAATTTTAAGGAAAAACTTTTAAAAAATAATTATTGCAGGTCAGCTACCCAAACTTCTTATGAGCTGTTTTCAAAAAAGGTAAATTTGTCGAAAAGCTCCTCTTTACCGATTTTGATGAAATTTTGTAAAAACACTTATTTTTTGACTTGAATAATACGAATATGACTTTAAAAATTGTTGCTCGATACCCGTTTTTAAGTTATAAATGAAAAAAGTTATTACTTATTATAGGTTATACTTACACTCACTGTCGTGATGGTGGTGAAAAATATTGTACTGAAACTAAGGAGTAAATTGTACTAGTTCTATCAAAATTGTTCTGAGAATCTAGAAACCTGTGAATTTCAAATTATTCAAATTATTACATATACTTACGTATATGGCAATAAATTGTAAATATGAAAACATTATATAAACATCCTATGAAAAAACAGCAGAAAATTACGGACAATAATTGTTTTCAGTGTACTGATTTCAGTACAATTGTGCTGACTTTGGCAGCACTGATTAAGAGGAATGCGCAATATTGACATTTTTATGTTTCTGGGCATGTTTCCGCGATTTTCAAGTTACCTGGATTTCAATTGTTTAATAAATGACAATTCCAATTTTATTCTTTTTCATGTTTAGCTTGATTTAGTTTGTTTTCTATTTCCAATTTAAAAATGAAGCTGTATCAGTTTTTAAGTATTACTGAAAATCGCCCGAAGGGCCCCATCAATAACGACGTACTGTACCGCGTGGACTATGGGGCCCTTCAGGCCCCATCTTTAATGACGTACCAGGTCCGTCCATGCACGTGCGGCCTAAAACGACACAGACCTAAACCAGGCGCTGACCCCGGGCTGACTTGCCTGACAGGGTGGGATCCTCTGGTAAGGCTGAATCAAAATCAATCTTCCATTACGTATGATTATAATATACATTCATGGAGCACCGACAGTGATGAAGGCGAAATACTTGTACATACTCAAAAATTTTTTACAGGGTCCCTTTGCGTGTTAAACTGCAGACACCATTATTCTCCAAGTAAAAATAAATGTTTTTGCTAAATTTTATCAAAATCGAAGAGGAAGAGCTTTTCTACATATTGACCGTAAATGTAAACATAACCTATAAAAGACTAACTTTTTCAATTTATAATTTAAAAACGGACACTGAGCGACATTTTTTAAGGGCATATTGGTATTAATAAAGTAAAAATAAGTGTTTTTACAAAATTTCATCAAAATCGGTGAGGAGGAGCTTTTCGACAAATTTACCGCACGCTCATCCTTGAAATTAATTTTGACTAATCTTATAGAATAGTAACCCTTATTAATAACAAATTATACGCGAAGTTGGGTTGTTCTGTCTCCAACAGTTCCTGAGATATTAAATAAAAACCATTTCTTGAATGCCTCCTTCAAAGGACTGTACTGCTGTGCTTAGCTAAAACGCAGTAACTCCAATTTTTATTAAAATTGAGTTTTTAACGAAATTCTGTTTAACTATCTATAAAACCTAAACACGTAGTGGTAAAGTAAAAATCGATTCTAGTGAGGAGAAAATATTAAGTATACAGGGTGTAACAAAAGTACGGGCCGCTGCTTCAGG
>JABRWK010000611.1:12518-24509 GCA_013372445.1 Hypothenemus hampei | reverse complement strand
AATCTTACATAAATATAATTTTTTACAACTTGTAATTCCAATTAATAAATATCAGGACCTTAGAGCCATAGGGTATTAAGTTCACTTTTTAAAATGTTGGGATTTTATGTTTTCCTAATATAATTTTCTTTGTTGGGAAAACAAAATTCGCAAATTTTAAAAAAGTGGACTTAATGTCCTATGGCTCTAAGGTCCTGATATGTATCTAATAACGGAGGAATGGGTTTTCAAAAAATATCTCCTTTAAAAAAATCGCTTAACAATGTATGAAAAAAAGATTCATTAATTATTCTTTTAATACATGATGAGTAATAATGACGACTCTAAGTTTATAAAACATTGCTTTCAAGACAATATTTTGTTTCATGAGACAGAGTCTGCTAGATGATTTTTTGTTTTTATTCCTGGCATCAAAACGTAATGAGAATTAAAATGTTTTTTTTTTCGCGAAAACGAATCGAGATATCGAAATGAAACGAGAATACATAAATCATGAGAAAAAGTTTGTTCTTTCAGATTTTAGAACCGATTTGGCCTTATCATTGGAAAGAACTTATAACCAGAAGAAGTTCCCTTTCTGAACAACGCGAAAATTAGTGAAAGGCTGTTATTTGCCGTTGAAAGAAAGAGAACGGTACTAAATTTTAGTTTTTTATCATACGTGTTATCATAACAATAGCAGAAAAATAAATTAAAATGTTTTACAACTCATCATCGTTTCATCTATAGCAACTATTTTACAGATTTTCCATTGGTTAGTAAATTATGTTACATAATTCTCAAAATATTATTTATAATAAAAAAAGGTACGTTCACGTTAGCCAGAAATAAAGATTTACTGAACACTCATATTTTTCTTTAAAAACCCTTTTTACTAAAGCACGAAGCGTGAAACTTGTGCAATTTAATAATATCTAAAAGAAAAACAACTATAACCTATAGCAGATGTGGTTTCTATTATCCTTTTCGCTTATTGTAATACCTGTTCAAAGTTTTACTTTCTATCTGCAAAAATTTTAAAGGTTAAATTTAAACTTTTTGAATGTAATTTCAAATTAATACGCAAGTATTCGTACTAAACCAATTAGTTCACCTCAGTTGACTGTTTCTTTATAGCATTTCTATTAAAATGAAAATTGAAAGCAAAGAGGAAAAAGATTTAGTTATGAGAAAAAGTCAAATGGAAATATTAAAAACAAAATTTTATGTCCTCACATATACATATCACACCTTCATAGTACCAGAAACAAATTACAGTTTTTCTTTATTTGTTCTTCTGTAGGACAATAAAAATTCTATTTATTAACTTATTTTTGCGAATGTCTTTTGAAATATTTTTTTATTATAATGACGCAAAAAATGTTCATCCATTCTTTACACATCGTACAGATGTGAGTTGTAACCAGCTGTTCAAGCGAGCGCGTAGATGCACTTTTGCAGTTCTACTATAAAAAATTTGTGTATTGTTCAAGTAATTGGTGAACATGTTAGTAACGCGCTAAAATTCCAATTCAAAAAAAGGAAAGATAAACCCGCGTTTGTTATTATGTGTTATACATGGTGACTCGAAAGGTCATGTCGAAAATGAAAATGAAAAAAAATGGAAGTTAAAATAAATCGATTTAACTAAACTTGTTTTAATCCAAAAGTTGGTGATAACGGAACTACAGGATGTCAAAGTTGAAAAATAAATCACATTTTATTTAATATCTTTGGATTGTCTGAGCGAATGGCATGACATTTCGTATCTGAGGGTTTTTGGGGAGAAATGCAAATAATATCCACGATTTTATTTTCTAGAGGGCGCCACAAGCATCCTTTAGAATAAATTTAAACTGCCAAAATCTTTTTGTGCCACAACGTATGTCGTTTTCGCCTAAAATATTTTTTCCCAACTCTTCTGCTTACAACGGATATATCTTATTGATATCGCTAGAAGCAAACGGTTTCCAAAAAAAAACGCATCTAAAGCTGCAAATGCATGCAAATTTTCGGAGGGCCAGAATAACTTTTCTCACTTATCTTACTTTTTATCCACAAAGTAAAGGAAATAACTCTTCACAGATTAAAAACTGTCAATTTTTGGTCAAAATAGTACGCAATTTTATTTTTTTTTTTTGACCTAACAATAGTTTTGGATTCACTGTAATAATTTGCATGCATTTGCGGCTTTAGATGCGTTTTTTTCGGAAACCGTTGCTTCTAACAACGTCAACAAGATGTAGCATTTTTAAATAGAAAAGGTATAAAAAAAGCAGCATAAAATGACATACACCATGCCCCAAAAAAGTTTTAGTCATTTAAAAGTATTTTAATGGCAGTTTATAGTGCCATTTTAGCCACTTTAGAATATATACCGATATCGTTGATAAATTTAGATTTGTCATCACAAAAAACCCCTGTATAGGAAATTTCGTAAAATTAACTCGAAATGATCGAAAGAAATGAAAGAAAATGCGATTTATTTTTTCAACTTTGACACTCTGTAGCTCCATTATTATCAATTTTGAACTAAGGCAAGTTCTGTTAAAACGATTTATTTTGACTTCCCCTATATGCCCTTTCATTTTCGATCTGATCTTTCGGGACACCTCGTATTTTGTGTGACCTCTCATAGTTTAACATAACTGATAAGTTACCTGGTAAAGAAAACTCAAAAGTATCTAAACTGGGTCCTGAATATCCTTAATAAATACGGACCCAATCCATATTTAAGTCTAAAATAGCACAAAAATGAATCAAATCATCGAAGAATCCGTCCCATATACCAGCTGCAATGCGTCCTACACAAGAAAATTATCGTTGAAAAATCGCATATAATGAGTGAACCAATTAACAATAAAATTACAAAACAGTCCAAGAGTAAGCAGGAACTTTCTTCCCCATTATTATTACTTTTTATTTCCATTTTGTCACAACCCAATCGTATTAACGCATTAAAGATGTTAATTAAATTGTGCAATTTAGATACTTAATCGCCATCGTTGCAAATTACTTTCAAAGTACATATTTTTATTTGGAAACCCTTTGATTTTATTCCAACTAGATATAACTAACTCAATTTCGCTTAGAGTTCCTATGCCTTACGAAAATGTATTTTCCTTGAAAGCAGTATTTTGCCCTGTTCTCTTTTTGTTTCAAAAAGTTCTACCGGTCGTCGTTTTTCCAGAATACGGGCAAACTTAGAGGGCATTTATTCGCCCTCCAGTGTCAAAGCGACTTTAGAACTTCGAAAAAAAAACGGAAAGTTCTAAAAATCATGGTGCGAACAAGTTTGCCCGTTGCGAGACGATTAATTTCAATGTCTTGCCTACTCTTACTTTATGCAATAAGTTTAGCCATTAATGTATTCTGACAGCTACTTCATATAACATTACAAATGTATATGCAGTCGGAAACAAAATTAACTGGACAGTTAATCAATGGAATTTAATCAAATTAACATTACTGTAATATTTTTTTAGTTTTATATATTATAGTATATTCCTACATTATATGTATATATCATTTAGCGAATAATTTAAATTATTATTCATATCTTTGTGTAAATAAATTGCATTTATGAGAAATATAATATTTTTTTCGGGAGACAAACAATAAGTGAACCCATTATAAAATTATTTATAAAATTATCAGATCAATTAAGTAATAATAGAGGTATTGCGTATTCATATCTTTTGCTTCTATTACTACTTGCAAAGGTCACGGAAAACTATTTATTAGGTTTACAATATAATTTTTATTAATGAACTCACAGAATTTTGCATTTTTTATTTTTTGACAACTTTTTTAATCAAAATTTTTATGAGTTGAATATACAAATATTTTGAGTTGAAGTATTTAACATCATTACCTGTTTAATTATACATTGAAACTTTATATCAAATTAATAGAGAAATTATTAAAACAACTGGATTTTGGCTAAAATATTTAATTGACAAAACTAACATTAATGTCAGCACAATATTACTCTTAGGCGTAATAAAAACAATCTAATACTTAGTATTTCCTCTTCATGCTCGAACGATAGCCTGCATCGTCTTGGGCATGCTGCCAAAAAGATCTTTGATGGTTTCCTGTGGAATTCGATTCCATTCTTCTTGCGCAGCAATTCTTAATTCTGCAATTGAATTAAAGGCTAAATTTCGCACTCGTACATTTCATTTTAGAATGTCGCACAGATGTTCTATGGGATTTATATCAGACTATTTGCTGGCCACTCAAGCACTGCAATATCAAAATTAATATACTTCGTCGCAGTTCTTGTGGCTTGAGCACCGACAAAATTTTGCGTAGCCAATGAAGTCCGTATAAGGTAAAACATGATTTTCAACGATGTTGTGTATATACCTGTGAGCATCCAGTATTAAATTAACTTCAATTAACTCAGTAAGACTTTTCCAATTAATGCCACCCCACAGTATAATAGAATCTCCAACAAAGCTAAGATTTTGTACAAGATTAAATTTTGTAAAGCGTTCTCGTGACCTTCTCTACACTTCATTACGTCCATCAGACTTCCATAATTGTATTCTTGTTTCATCTATAAAAAGAACTTTTCCCCATTGACATTCATTCCAGTTAGCATGTGCTCTTGCAAATTGTGTCCGTCGGTTTTTATGACGTCGGAAACGTCGAGGAACTCTGGCAAGATCTTTTTGAATTTAAGCTGGCTTCCTTAAGTAGTCTTATTACTGTTTTAATAAAACATTAAGTTGTCTTGAATTTAGTAATGCATTTTTAATTATTGAATTTTCAAAAATTGGTTATCTTTCGGTATTGTACGTCTTTTATATCATTGACCAAATCGCCTTTTGTATTCATCCGTCTCACCGTACCACTTTAGCATACATAAAATAGTCGATTAATGCATATTTAATCTTTGTAATATCTTCTTGTTTGTGGCCCTCATTTGCTAAACAAATAACGTTATTTATTATTAACTATGTCACTTAAATGAGGTATCTCCCCAATTTAATATTAATGCAATAGAACACTCGAAATATCATGACAACATAAATTAAAGAGTATACATTATTTTAGCCAACAAGACACACTTTGTTACTTATCATTTTTTCCCTTAGAACATCTTTAAACAAACTTTTACCTGTAATAATTCGTTAAATATGTAAAATGCTGTAATGTAAGAGAGTTATCATTAAGAAGTCAAAAAATTTGAAAATAAAAAAAAAATAAAGACAAAAAATAAAATATGCAATATTTCTGTTCGTGAATGTAGTTTCATATGCTAACTGTAACATTGACAACTTTTGAAAAAATCGGTTTTGTTAATCCCTTTATTTAATGGAACTTCTGCATCCCATGTACCTACTTCATAAATTTTCAACATAATTCAAATTGCGGCTCTGCGCTAGTCATTCGAGTGGTTTAATTTTTTAATCTTCGAAAAACTTTTTACTTTTTTTTGGAGTATGGTTAGCATCATTATCTTGTTGGAAGATCAATTCTTTCTTTAGACACATTTTAACATCGCCTCTTCTAAATTTTCATTCTGTATAATCAGTGTAGATATTTGCATTTATGATTCCATTAATTTGCACTAATGAATCGACTCCACACCATGAAAAGCACCTCAATACTCCTCCATCAAATTTTACTGTTGGCGGAAAAAACGGTTTGTTATAAGCGTTTTTCCCAAACCTTCTGTTTCTTTTTTAAATGCCGCATTTTAAATTTATTTTCATTAATATTTTTCCAACCCGTATTGGTGAACTATTGCATTTTTTAGAAGAAGCTATGCTCTTCTTTATGTTGGTTTCATTAATATGTAATTTGCATTTAGCTTTGCGGCATTTTGATCCAGTTTCCTGCAATGTTAGTTTGATTGTTTTACTTGAATTGCTTAATGTTAATAGTTCTGCAAAATTTCTTGATGTGATCGCTGGATCCTTTCGAATTCGAAAAATTCAAAAAGGATCCGAACAATTTGGTGGTCCTCTTTCACGATGGTGCAGTGTTTGTTTCGAAGACCTTTTAAGTTTTCCACAGTATTATGTAGTAGATATTAGTTATAAATTTTTCCTATTGCACTTTTGGATATATTCTATTTTCGAGATATTTCACGATAATTTAATTTATGATGGCATCCCAAAATAATTAAGCAGCGTATTTCCTGTGAAATTTTTTACTTTTTGGCATTTTGCGCTTTTTTGGATGAGTATTATTATACTTACAATGTTTAAATTAATACTGAAAACTTTTGTTTAAACTCATGGCGTGTAAACATGATCTCTATGATATTTGTACACATATTTATTTTGGAATAATATTGTCACTAAGCGTGTACTTATTTTTGTCTCTCGAAAAAAAAACTAATGGAATTTCCGATAAATGGAGAGTATTTAAACAAGTATATATATAGATATAATTTAAATTATTCACGAAATAATCCATGCAATATAGAAATAAATTTCTGGAAAAATTAACGCACCACTTGAAAATTTATTAAATTTTAATACTATATATTTTTCAGCGAATAGCCGGATCAGAATGATTTTTTATCACTTGTAGCCCTGTTATGGATGAATTTCATGTAGCGAGGAGATGCCTAAAAAATAAAATCTTTATATTATACAGGGCGTATAAATAGTGTCATGTTTTTTCATCAAAGTTTAACGTCTGCCGTGGGCAATACCAGGTATTTAGAAGCCCATGGAAGTAAATGTAGACTTGTTTATTCCTGTTGTTAAGTACATTTGTACTATCAATTGAAGTTTAAAAAAAAATTCAATCATTCTAATCATACCAATGGTTGGGAAGATATTCATTATCAATATATAAAATGGAAAAAATCTTAAAACATTGAATATCACTAGAAGGGTTTAAGATGAATGGACTATTAAACAAAAAAGAAATACTTTGGAGGAGACACAAGGCTATATCACTGTATACTTTTCATATGTTTTAGCTAACTGGTATTTCCTATAGAAGACTTTCAACTTTGATGAAGACACTATACGCCCTGTATAATATGTTAATTTTATTTTTTGGACATCTCCTCGTTACAGGAAATTTACCCATAACAGGACTACAAGTGACAAATAATTCATTCGGATCCCGCTGTTTATTGAGAAAATATACATTGTCCAAATTTAATGAATTTTCAAGCGGTTATTTTGTCCAGGAGTGTACAATAAATAATTAGAACTTAAACATATTATTATATTCGATTGAAATTCACTGGAATCTATTTTAATCTTCTCTAAGCTTAATTTTGTCTACAATAATTGTAGACAAAAAATAATGTACAATTATTGTACATTCGAGGTAAGTATAATTTTATTGAGTATATGATAAATATTTGAGAGGTTTAGTTGCAAAAGTCACTTTTGTTAAAAAGTTTACTTTTGATAAAAATTGACTTGAAAGTCTACAATAGAGAAGCGTTAAGTAATTCAAAACAGTCCTTTATCTAAATATATATTATAGTATTTTATGATAGATAATTATCTATTATTATTATTATTAGTAGCAAGACTCTTATTATAAGAGTCTTGCTAGTATCCCCTTCATTTAAATTAGACAAAATAAATAAAATTATACCCTGGTTGACCTTGATCTAAATCCTCGCCTTAAGATTACGTACGAATTAGGGTGAACTGAAGTCAAGTCATCGCTCCAGTATCTCGGAATTAGTCTGAAATAACGCATTATACATATGTATAATGTGCCTATCTCCTAAATTAAATTCTCTTTTAAAACAAAATTTCTATACATAGTATAATGTACTATTTATTTATTCCCTTACCCTTCATATGTATTGTGAAAGTTGATGATCTTTAGATTAATGTAAGGCCAGTTGACTATCATCCGATCAGAATTTGCTGGACACGAACATTGAGTAAAAAGGGAACGGAAATCCCCACTTGATATCAACATTAAGGCCCTTTGTTTGAAATAAAACGTTAACTATTCTGTTGATCACTTTGTTTTTACATAGTTTTGTTTTGAAATCATTTCTTTTATTGAGAAAATCGATATATTTTTAACAACATTATAATTAATTTAGAAAATATGAATCACCTACTGATAATTGACAATGTAAAAGGTAATCAAAAAACCCATCTAGTTAGGCTGTACTTCGAATAAATTATTTACCAGTCAATTTAGCGTTGTTTTTGTTGTTGTTATAGTATTATTTGAAAGTGATTGGTACCGAAATTCTATATTTTTATTTTCCTGAAGCAATTGGAAAAATTACGTGAGAGAATTTTATGCTGATATAGAACCGGATAGAATCGATTAGACTTTATATGTATAACCTTCAGATATATCTTCACTTGTTATTGTGATAACTTAACACTCAACTCCACTAGTCAGGTCAACTAGTTGGTATATTTAGGAATGTACCTTGATAGGCGACTTAAATGGAAAAAACCATATCCAGTGTAAACGTAAACAATTAGATCTAAAGCTGCGGGAAATGATGTGACTGATTGACAAGAAATCGCAGTTAAGCCTGTCGAGCAAGGTATTAGTTTACAAAACAATTCTAAAACCCCCTCTGGACCTACGGAGTTCAATTCTGGGATACGGCGAGTCATTCAAACATTGAAATTTTACAAAGGTTTTAATCAAAAGCGCTGCGAATATTGGCTGGTGCTTCATGGTATGTAAACAAGGAGACCATTCATAGAAATCTTAGAATTCGCACAATTCGTGAAGAAATTCATCATTCGGCTCTGAAGTATCGAAACAGAATTAACGCTCATACAAACATACTGGCTATAAATATTTTGGATATAACAAAATTAACAAGGAGACTACGAAGATGTAAATCTCCAGATCTGGCTGCGCGCTTTGCACTATAATTTACCCATAGAATATGTATATAAATGTTTTGTGTATGTCCCAATCCTTAAGTCACACCCAAAGGTTTCTATGGAGAACTAGTTCCATTAGTAAATAACGTTGTGTTTCGATTAATTGTACAAATTTATTTAATGTTGTTGTTAAATATGACAGACTGTAAATAGTTATAATAGACTTAAAAAAAACTAGTTGGTTAACAAGAGTGTAATAATCGTGGAATTCGTCATATTCAGTTAAATTATGAACAAAATGTCCCAGTTTTATCGTATTTACAAGGTTTCTCAGTTATTAATAAAGATAGAAAGATATACTTCGCGCAACACTTTGCTAATTTTTGTAAAACAAAAGATATTTCAACGACATTTTCTTTACCACTTTGTTTTTGAAATATAGGATGAATATGAAAATTTCCTATTTTCGAACTCCTTTTGCATCTTATTGTCTAATAACTTTTTGAAAAAGTAAAAAACTATTTCTTACAGACCTACGTATTAACGTCAAAACCAGTGCCTCAATTGTTATTTTTCAATAATCGATAAATTGTGAGGTATATACGAAGCATATCGTCGGTTAAATGTGTTGTAATTATTTTAATGCAAATACCAACTAGTATTATTTATTTTAAGACGCTTTTTAAACATCACATGACGACCTATGATATGGTTTTTTAGCTCTTGTGTAAAGTTAGCTAAAATAGACTTAGCAGTTTTACACATTTAACCGACAATATGTTATTTGTTAATTACATTACTTCAGTATAATATTTAAGCCTGTAATCTGTTAAAAATTTAAAAAAAATAAATAAATTGCTGAACACAAAAAGGTTTGCACAAGCTTTGGAGTCTCCATAAAACTTTCATCGTAAAAAAGCTGTCATAAATCGGAAAATTGCTAGTCAAACTAACATGTTACATCGACTTGGACTACAAGTTTTACTGTAGGAAACTATTCGACATAACTGATTTTACTGATTATTTTTGTAACTACAAAGCTGCAGTTCATTGACAACATTTCCTAAAAGTAAAATTTCACATTCTATATACTGCACGCCAACTTCAATGTTTCCAAATTAGATAGTTTACGTTGAGTTAACCTTACAAAATTAATTACCGCAAAATCATAAATCAGAATTTAGGTGCGGAAACACACTCGCACGTAAGGCGTGAAACTGTGATTTTTTCCCTGAAAAATATTTATCAATTTATCTCGACCTAAGACCCATTTGGAAAATTGTTTGCGTCGTTACGAAATTTACAATAAAATACGCAATAAGAATAGGAAGAAAAATGGGTTGCTAGCTCGCATTCGCCGCCAATATATTACTACACGTAGGCGCAATACATCATCTAGTTTAGAAATAAAGGAAAAAGACAAAGATAGGGACGGTACTGTGTTTGGAATTTACTCCGGAATTTATAATAACTTGGATAGAGAAATTTATAAGGTTTACTTATTAGTATATAAAAAATTCTTTAACCAACCATATATTGTTTATTAAGGAACTTTCATTGGTTTTGCTTTTTTTTATCTTTTTGAGACTTCTTCTATTTACAGTATTTACTAAACAAAGACAAACATTTTTTGTACAAAAAAATATAAATAAAGGAAAGCACTTCCGAAAGTTCATAGAACAGTTAAAGTAATTACTTTTTCTTCAATCACATAAAGAAATCTCAGTTTAGCTTTTTCTTTCAGACATATTGTTAAACCGTTCTTCGAAATCCTAATTTCTTAAATTCGACATATCTGAAAATAAGTCTATGGACGAGTTCGGCATTGACATCTTGGAACACCGCGATGTATTCTACTTGCCGCTCAGGTGATCACAAAGCCTATAAGATGTCACAGATCACGTGATCAACAAGTAGAATACATCGTGGAGGGTCCAAGATGTCAATGCCGAACTCGTCCTGTATCTAGCCTGGAAAACAAAAACTTATAAGTCAAATCAGTCAATCGGCAATAGTGCCTGAAGAATAAACATTGCATGTGTATATTGAATAAATGGAACTTTTAGAAGAACGAAAAATAAAGATAAACAGCTAAGTTAAAAAACTAAATACATACTAAATACAATAAAAAAGTTACAGCAATAAATTTGTACTTGATTATTTGCCTTCCATGTGGTTTTTCCAAATTTTCTTGTTTAAATTTTCGGAAAAATGTGCATAATTCAACTATACACTACTATTAAATTTCAACGAAATGTTTAAAGCAACACCGAAATATGGAAATCAACAGAAAAAGTTTTTAATGTGAAATGCTAAAATAATCGTCAATGTAGCCGGGTTATTTAGAAAAAGAAAAGTATTCACTTTTAAAAATAACGAATTTATTCACCTTTTTCGTTCAACTTAAACTTGACAAGTGACAAATGAAGTGAACGATATAAATAATATTTAATGGCGCGTTGCCAAGTCTACTTCCTATCGTACCTTACATTAAAACTAACTTCAACGTTTGTACACTGAATATAAAGCATCAAAATAAAAAGTGACGTAAAAAAATCTAATTAAACTCACCGGCTTTAAATCCGGGACAGTCATAATTTTTATAAAGTTCAATTGATCAAAACTTCTTTTTCCGTCGGCCGATTTGAATGATTTTTTTTTCAATCATAGCCCTATTATGGGTGAATGTCCTGCCGCGAGGAGGTTCCCAAAAAATAAGATCTACATGTTGTACAGGGTGAGTAAATAGTGTCATGTTTTTTCATCGAAGTTTAATGTCTTCTGTGGACAATGCCAGGAGATTTCAGCAATCGCAAATCATGCAGTCATGTAGTCTGATATCTAAGGAGTATTTCCTTTTTTTACTCGTCCATTTATGTTGATTTCTTCAAGAGATATTCAATTTTTTAACACTTCTTGCATTTTATGTATTGACAATGAATATCTTCGCAACCATTCATCCGATTTAAGTGATTTTTTGGTCAATTGTAGCCTTGTTAGAGGTGAATTTCCTGTAGCGAGAAGATGTCCCAAAATGAAGGCATCATATTGTACAGGGTGTATAAAATTTTCTGTTTTTTTATTCAA
Source organism: Hypothenemus hampei (assembly GCA_013372445.1). Classification (NCBI taxonomy): domain Eukaryota; kingdom Metazoa; phylum Arthropoda; class Insecta; order Coleoptera; family Curculionidae; genus Hypothenemus; species Hypothenemus hampei. The sequence goes on along the minus strand of JABRWK010000611.1, from coordinate 12,639 downwards.
AATTTAAGGTCTTCTGTGGGCAATACCAAGTGACTGAGGAATATAAAAACCATACAGTGGATTAGTCTTATGTCTCCATTCTCATGTTACCATGTGTCCAGTGAATATAAACAATGATAAT
>JABRWK010000611.1:0-10443 GCA_013372445.1 Hypothenemus hampei | reverse complement strand
GTTCTCGAGTGGCTCCGGTTGGCTTATTCCCTCCTGATATGCTGATAGAATGTCTTTCCACCCCGGTTCGACATCGAGAGGTATCATACGAATAGCAATATTCTTTTTCAATATTGAAATTTCGTGAATTTGCGATTTCAACTAAGTAATATTGTCTATTAATTGATTATTTGCTAAATCTACCACTAGCCTGTAATGTTTAAGGAAGTCGGCACCCAACAAGGGTCCTGATACTTCTCCAATATAGAAATCCCATCTAAAACTTCTTCTAAGGTTTAAGTCTAAAGATATCGATTTCTTCCTATACGTTTTGATTGGTGTGCCCTTCGCAGTATACAATGGAAAGCTGGTTGGTTGCAGTCTGTGACCATTGAATACCATTGACTTTGGAATCATGGACACGTCGGCCCCAGTATCTATTAAGAAGTTTATTTGATTATTTCTATCGAGAATTCTTAAAGTGTTAACGCGTTGTCCGTCGGGTGTCGTGTTAGAAGTGCCCGCACTCGATGGAATACTCAGTTTTTTTGATCTTTATCATTAGTTTGTTCATTTTGTAAAAACTTACAAGGTTCTTCACATTTGCGAGCTTGTTTTCCGAATTTATAGTGGAAACGGCACACAGGGTGCTGCGTATTGCTTCTTTTTCCCGATGCACTCCTGGCTCTGTTACATCCTTTTAGTTCTAACCTGTCGATCCGTCTAATCAATTGATTGAATTCTTCCCGATTTATTGGGTCCGAATTGCGATTCCCTTTTGCGTTACTTGGCTAATCTGTGTATAACTGGCATGTTCAGCTATGGCGTCTGCAGTTACACCCAGCTCCGAAAGGTCTCCTTTGATGGTACTTAGTATTCCTCTCATATGCTGAGGAAGACGCTCCATCCAGATGTTTCTCAAATATTTATCGTCCATTTCAGGTGCCATGAGGTGCATTTTCCGTAAGAGGGTGGAAGGTTTCTTATCACCTAAAACGAGATCGTTCAAGAGTACCTTGTAACGTCGCGTGTCGCTTAAGGTATTCTCCTTTAATAATGTGTCTTTAAGCTGTTTGTAAGGGTCTTCCGCTTCTGGGGGGGTGTTGGTGAGTAAATCCAAAATGACATCGCACTGATCCTCTGCTAATGCACTCACGACAATGTCAATTTGGTCGATGAACGAGTAATGCCCGCACTCCTGAACTGTGCCTCGGCTCTACCGAACCATGCGGCCGGTTTTGTTGTCCAAAATTTGCGAGCTTTAAGGCTGCCCTATGAACCTCCAGGTTAGGTTGGTCGTTATTAGTGGCCGAGGCTGCGGGTACATTTTACGGTACAATTTGTGGTAGATTTTGATATCAAGATACGTGTGAAGTTGTGCACAGCTCGCAAATGAACCAAGAATTGAATATACTCTTCAAAAACAAAGGTTTATTCTATAACAACTTAAAAAGGATGATACATTAAGTAAAAGGTTAGCTCTCTACCAACGAAAAATGAATAATAAATTTTGTATGACAAGAAGGACATGTCGTTCCTTTCTTCTTCTTTTTCTCTCCCCGTCACTGGTGGAGTGACACCATAAGTTCGCGAATTGTCAATAGTAAATTACTGCTAGTAATTGTGCTTTTGTCATCTTAACTAATTTAGAAAAGAAAGAATTGGTCACTGGTGTGCTAATTTGTGCACACCAGAAAAGTGAAAACTGTTTTTCTAAGTGATACCTACTATCAAAAAACAGGTTACTCGCAAATTGTGTAATTGATAAAATGGAATATCGAACCATCAATAGTAGGTAAGTGAATTTGAACGAGATAAAAACTAATGAAATTTACAAAATATTGAGTACTGTATTTTTTCTTAATAAGAACTGATTATTTAGTGAATAATTAATTATATTGGCCATTCAGATATCCATAATTCAGTTATCAAATGCAGAAAATTAATTATCAATCAGAATAGCTCGGCAATTCCCATTTAAACAATTTATAAACTATTTTTGTAGCATATTTTTAAATAGTAAACTTACTACAACATCTGTATCTTAAAAAAGATCTCTTTTAAAATGACTTCAAGAAATTTTAATGTTTATTGAGATGATGACTGCTCTTCATATTTCACTGTCACAAACTGGTTTGCTTCCTTAGAAAGAAAAAAGAATTCTATTTACGGTGCGGAGACGCTTTGAATACCCATTTCAGTGAAAAGTTCATAAAAGATCCATTCAGTTTAAAATTTGAATCAGACTGCCGATTTGAACTAAAACATACTACTGACACCTAGTATATTTCATATAAATGCGTCCATTATATTATGCATAATAATTTGTATATCAAGAAAATATGTACTATGAAGTAATTTTCGGATTAGAAGTGAAAACAAGTAAGTTATGCGAATTTTTCAATCAAATTGTCAATGCAACTGGTACTTCAGTACACTGTATGATCTGAAGACTAAAAAGTAATAAATCGAATGGACATATTTTAGGTTTTTAAAACCAAATCAATTTTAAGTTAAAAAATCTGTTAAAAAAAGTACCTACTTGCCGTAGTTTTTTGAAATAGTAATAGATCTTTTTCGACCCCTTGGATAAGGGAAACACTATAAAAAGAGAGTGTCGCTCAGCATTATTAACAAAGTTGAGGGTAAAAAACAATGGAAAAAGACACCGAATGACCTCCAAACTATTTTTTTTTGTCAAACAACGTGCTAGGGCAAAAGTTGATTATTGTCCTGAGTAAACTTTGTGATTTCAGTCGAGTGGATGCAATACCTCCTTTTCACCTGATTTAGGTTCAGCAAATTATTATTACTTGATTAGCCTGAAACAAATTTTACAAATAATAACTTTGGTAATAACCATTTATATGTAAAAGTTTCAGTTAAATTAACTTTGTTTCTATGTAATATATGCAGTTTATTTATATACATAAACATATATATGATTGTTTCTACGTGAAATGTCGTTTCTCAGTTGATTCTTATTTAATAAAATGGATGGAAATGGATAAAATAAATCACGACCGTATTTCTGATAACACACATGCAGACAATCGGCTCTGAATACTGAACATTCATTCGATCGATCTCGAATCGGTATGGCATACGTCCAACCATAAAATTCTTTTGTGTTTGATTAATCAAAAATAAAGTTTCATTTGTTTCAGAAGAATTAAAAATAAAGTTTTGAAAGACATGACAATAAGGCAATTTAAAGTTTTATTTTAATCTATTTTCCTGGAACGAGCGGTAGTTTGTCTCCATTATCACTAAACTCAGCTTATAATCGGAAATCTTCGTTTGGTAATTAGTGCCGTTGACGAGAAAAGAAGTTAAAGTATTAACCCGATCATTAAGAGTTTTGTTCAAATCTAATTAAAGTAAAGTCAAATTCAAAGGAGTTTTTGATATTAAAAATGATTAAGGTATGGAGCAGTTAAAAGTTCATAATCCAAAGTTGATCTCGTTATTGATAAGTTAAAAGTCGAGTTTACAGAACCCTATGGAGCTATTAATAACTTTGCTAACTAGAAGATGATGTAGGTTTAATAGTCAAACTCTTTATGACCTTAAGCGATTATGAAAGTTCCTTCTGGTTAGAACTTAGCTTGGTTTAGGATGCGGATGGATAACAACTCCAGATTTGTAACCATCTAATGGAATCGAGTGGAAAAACCGACGTTGTTACTGTTGTTGTATTACACAAACTTAGTGTTGTGTTTTTTTCAATTTAGTCTCCAGAATGCCGGTTCTTGCCGCCTCGCATTGAATTTACATCCTTAAATCTGCCTAGCGAGATTTTCTCAATTTTATCTTCAGCTTAAATACCAATAAAATCTTTTATAATGCCTGTTTTATTGCTGCTTTAAATTTAAAGGCACACCCATTTTTTTCTGTCTGTAATCGAATTCTGTCTTGGATATACACACCTTCATAGGTGATGTAAATTTTCTAGATTCAAACAACAGTTTTCGCTTAATTTTTAAAACTTACGCAAACTTTTCATTTAAGTTTAATGCATTTTCGCTGCAAAACAAAAAGTCAAGCGCAAATTTGCCCATCAACCCTATCCTTAAAAAGACTAACTAGTTAAAAGTAGCTGTCATAATATAAAGTAATTAAAAGTCTCCCGTTGACACAAAATGACCACAAAAACTCAAGCTTTCCTAGAACGACGTGTTGCGGACGCGTGAAAGATTTACGACCATGGCATATAAAGTTTTATATAGGACGTGACTGCTCAACCCCATACTTTTACAGCTCCATTTCAAGCATCAGATACTTTCAAAACTGTATTATTGTCTAGTTGTTTGGACAGTACTGTTGCGAAACTTTTAATATGACCATTAATACGAAGACGAGGCACTCTTTTATATCATTTTATTCAGGAAACGTACCAAAAGAGAAAATACGATAATTCCGGTTCCAGAATGTTACTTTTACTTCTTTCTCATACATTATAAATATTAATAACTTAATCTTGAAGTGGCAAAGGAAGTGTGAATATATTCACAGGAGGCAAAGTGAAATTAAATACTATTGTTTGCCGTTTATATTTTGTATTCATATTTTTTAAAAACATTTTTAATATGTTGCAAGGATATAAATAGTACTTAAAAAGTTTTTACTACATATTAAACCTTAATAAACTTTAAAGCTTTTTATCATAAATTTTCTGCTTCTTCACTTAAAAACCTTTATGTAATCAGTATATTGGCAACCTGCTGCATTTTTTAATGCTACTTGTATTATATACGTAAATAGGTTCAAATTAGTTTGGAAACTCCAATAGATTCAGTAAAAAAATATCATCTGAAGCAGATTAAAGCCAAGATTTTATAATTTATTAATAATTGAAATATTGAAAATGCGTGCAAATTTTGAATGATAAAAGGCAGACGTACAATGCGTATTACGATTAATGAAAATTAGAGCAAAAAATAATCGCTTTAAAACACAGCATTTTATAATTGATGACATTAAAATGAATTCAGTGTATACTCCTGAAACAAAACAATTCACCCGACAGGAAAATACCTTATCTATTTTATTTTGAGGTGTTAAAAGTCTGTTGACCATCTTTGTAAAAGAATAGATGGGAAAAACTACTCTAATATATTTCAACTGATGGTTTTTCTAATTTCATCAAGAAGTCTCAATGTAACAAAAAGAAAACATTACACATTCACGACCATAATTTATGGTAGTCGTTCAAGTAGTTTCATCTAGTTTATTAATGGCATTTAGTTCCATTTAGGTATAATATGTTTCAAACTGTAAAAAACTTTATACTGCTCGAAAGTATAAAACAAATTTTTAAATGATATGTCCCAGTTTGAAATGTTTCAGGACATGTATGTATGTAAATAATAAAAATATTTACTTCCACTATATTGTTGTTGTATTTCTTAGGCTGGAAATTTTTCATTTCATATTAGGATAACGAAATATACCTAATCCCAAAAAAGCTACTTTCCTTAAATTAAATTGTCTTTTTTTTATTAGTCTGCATAATAAGTTGCTATTGAAATGCCATCTGATAAAATGGAAATTTTAGACGTATTTTTGTCTCAACGCATCCTCGAGAAACGGTCATAAAAAGAGATTATTGCCTAAGAACTGTGTATTAAGAACATTCTGAGTTTAAGCGGATTTCGGAATGTAAATTTCTTCAGGCAAGTAGACAATAGACCAGTGGTTTTGAGTTCAAATTCTCTTTGCATAATGAATATTAGAGTTCCACGGTTTCTGATGTAATATAATTTTGCAGTCTTTTTTCCATAAGTTCTTCCTACTTTTTTTCGGTATGAAAATATTTTCAGACGGCACGAAAAAAAATTTGTCAAACTCGGAATTGGAAACCCTTTTTTTTCTTTAAAGGAAAAAAGGTCACCATATGCGCACAAGTATAATCCTGGATGTGGAATAGTAAGCCCAGTCTGAGAGAAATACGTGGAATTATTTGGCCATCCCAAGCGTACTTTCTGTCACGCTAGCTTTAGAAGACTACCATCTAGAAGACAAATAATATTGCATTGATGTATCTTTTCTCTTATTTATTTAAAATAATAAAGGAACCTTCATGATTTTATATCAAAATTCCTTTTTAATATACAAAGAAAATACTGATGGAAACAATATTTTCAAATTAAAGTTTTGCTGTGGACTACTCAAAATTACAAAACCAGGCAGTAATCTGTCTTTATTTTTACTAAATTGCGTTTATTTTTGGCAATATTTTACATATTTATGCACCTACCTGTTTAAAAAAAGAATATCAAAATCATTCAAAAAAATAAAGATTCTCTAAGGATACTAAAACTTTACGGGGACAAACATTGTAGTCGATTTTATAGTTTTTTTTATTTACTTTATTTGCAAAATGCATGTATTTTTTACAACAAAGTATTGAAACATTTATAGATTGTACAACGGATATTCGCAAACATCTAATCATCAAATTCAATACTAACACTTCTTCCTATTGATAATAACTTCTAAGTCAACGAATAGAATATTCAGTCGTGTGCTTGACATTTACAAATCCAATTCCCTAATTCCAAATTGAATACCAGAATAGTTTGGACAAGGATTTGTATCCGCTAGTGAATATTATGGGGAATATATTATGGCACATTTTTGTATTCTTATTATCTATCTACAAGTCATGGGGGAAAATGATCTATTATTAACTTTGCCAAATATGAGATACCTTTTCTAAAATTGAATTGATATCTCCCAAATGAGCAATTTAGTAATCATCAAATACCAATACATATTACCTCCGTACAAGAAAGAATTAGGCAAATATCTCATAATAGTTTATTTTCTCATACAGCATCTAAAACATCAAAACTAGAGTTTGCAACTAAATTTTCTCAATGACTTCATATTATTGCATAATTTATTAATGAAGCACAGTTTATTCTAGACAAAATTAAGAATTTTTACTTTTAATTTCACATACAATGCGACCCTCTGAATAATTCACAATCAGCCATTTCTTTTTCGTGACCATCTTATAGAAGATGTGTACGAACTTTCATTAAAGTGAACTTGCAGTTCTGTAAGATGTTCTAGCAGCAATAATAGCACAAGTCGTATGGAGTTCCTGTCCATTTCCGCCTACCACCGAATCCTTATCTTATTGAAATTTACCCTAATAAACTGGAGCCAGAGGGCCGCATTCTTAGCCACCAAGGTTTGAAGGTCTAAAGAAAGTTTGAAAGTTTAGGGTACAAAGCATATGTTTCCATTAGACCTGCATTAAATTTGTTGGTATAAAGATATTATTATTGTGTATTAATCTGAAATCTCCTTTTTCAAAATATAAGAGCGTTTTTGATACTTTTAGAGTGATTTAACTTTAAACGTTTATTTATAATTTTTTACTGAAATAACCTCTGGAGTACACCTTTTTGGTCTATAGAATATTGTACAAGGCGTTTATTATAAAACGTGCAAAACTTTAATAGTTTACTATACAAGTAATTTCCAACAAAAGAGTCTTATATTTCTTTTTTCAAAAGTTGATAGTTATTTTTTTACTTAACATTTTTGAATTTTACAACATTCTGAACTTTTTTCCATAAAACTAAAAGTACTAAAAATTACATACAGTTTTAATTTGACAAGTCACCCCGAAAGAGCACTAAATTTATCTACATATACATTATACATACTTACAAGGCAAGTATGAATAGTATGTATGTAAGTATGTAAGTTTGTTGTAAACACTGTTTTAAAACAGCTGGTATAAATAAATTAATATAACAATTGCGAAATGAGCAAAATTAGCACTATTTTTATATTAAGGCCGCTTGCCGCTATGCTAGTTTCAGTGCTGAATTTAATTCTAAAAGAAATTGTGTTTAAAAAATAGATGTGCGCGTCGATTTAGTACGAGGAAATGTGGATTTCTGTTTTCAGCTATATCCATTTAATACAAGAAAATAGAACTTGCTTAATTTCTCGTGCGAAATCGACGCGCGCATCTACTTTATAAACATATTTTTTTAGTACTAAAATTAGCATAGTGGCAAGCAGCCCTTAGTAAACAAAACAAGACTCTAGAAAAAAAGGTATAAGACTTTTTTATTGGAAATTACCTATATAATGACTTCCTCGAGTTTGGCAGGCTTTACAGTAGATATCCTGTATAATTCAACATTTTTAGAAAAATGCGAGGAGGATGAAATTCTAACTTCCTTCCTGGATTGCTTCTATCTGGGTGTTCTAATTTATTTTAGTTTTTATCTGCTTCCTTACAATAATTGTAAGTGTTTCACTCGCCAATCAATGGCGAGTGAAAAGTGGTATAAGTCTAAAAATGTGAAAAACAATTTAAATATACTACTCGTTCTCAAAGCATAAGATCTTTTCATGGACATCTAATATGTGTCTATATGAAGTTGTTTGAGAAATAATTTAAAATTTAAAATAATATAAAGTAGTTTGAAAGAAAAATAAGATAGTGAAAATTAATAAAAGTAAACTTTTATAAGAAAATACTTACAGACTTTTGAAATTGACAACAAAAATTTAGAATAAAATAAAAAATGAAAAGATATCAGAAAATATCAAAGATGATGTACCTATACATATAATATGTTTCCAGATATAAATATAGACTGTGAGGAAGAAGAATAGATTGTATACTGTTATTAAATGCAGTTCAAAAAACTAAAGTTATATAATAACAATTAAATGTTTTTGTGACTTAAATCGAAAATTTTAACTTTTTCTTATAAAAGATATATTAGTAGAAAATGGTACATGTGTGTTATTTTTTTAAGTTTTTTACATTTTTTTTTTCTTCTTTTGTCAAACATTTTATAAAAATATATAATTCAAAAATATTTTCATTAAAAGTCTTCTGTATGGTTAGATTTTCCAGGATAAAGCTTCCAAAATTTCAATTGTGTTTTTCTCAAAACTCAATTTTTAGACTTATCACCAACTCTGGCCAATTACTAAAGACTTATGAGTAATGTTTTTTGAAATCAATTCCTTATTCTTCGTTTTCTTAATTTTAATACTTGTATAAACGACATATGTAAATTTAATTTCAGAAAAAATACATGAAAATAAATAGGGCCTAATCTAAAATTCAAACTTTGTGAAAGCAGCTTTTATCCAATGGTTTACTTTCATTGCCTTGTTTGATAAAATCGAGGACGATTTTGGGCGATTCTCGCAGTCTCTGCTTCGACGAAAACGTTCCATCCGGCTAAAAGCCGAATGGTAAACACTTTTTAGGAAATGACTTCCACGTCTCATACCCGGATATTTTAGGTATTGTGCGTCGTTTCCTTTATGGCGGCTCCCTTTTCTACAGATTGTAATCCCTGATCTCAGAAAGTCGCATGTAAATAAAAAGAATAACATTCTCTTAGAGGCGGAATAAAGCATTATTTGCACATTGACATTCACTACAACGACTGCTAATTATTAGATCTGCAAGGTTATCTAAGTTGCTTCATTACAGAGAAAGCAAGCTTTGTTTAATTATGATGATATTCTGCTTTTACTTCTTAACTTTCAGGCTTACATGAAGGAAAAAATCAATTTATTTTGATAAAGTACTGCATCTTTTTAATGTTTTGCTGGAAAATGAAATATCAAGTGTTGAATTGAATAGTTTAAGCTTTTGGTTAACCGTATTTCATATAACGTTATTAGAAAAAAATACACGTAAAAAGTATAAGCACTCACGCCGTTGAACGTAAAGAAATTTCCATTTTACCTGGCGCCCCATAAATGGGGCTTGGTCTGCTGAAAGCGGGTTCATATATAATTTCTTTTCGAGGCTTTATATTTTTCGTGTACTTCTATCCACTAGGAATATGCAGTATATACAATGTTTGTTAAGATCAGAATTGATCGAAATGGAAATGGTTTGTCGCCCACAATAATATTGGCTTTAATGAGAGCCACTTATCCATAGTCGGTTACGCAGAACGCTTGTTAAAACATCTTAGGATTACCCCCGCAGAACTTGCTTTAATGGAAAAGCACATTGCTTATGTAAATACGCCAGAACAACTGCATATAATTACCACAAATTTCTATGTAGACCCGCAATTAACAATCCTTATTAATCTTCACTCTAGCTTTAACCTATCGTAAGAATTTGGTTTGGTAATTAGCTCGTTAAATTGTGAGTGCTGTACGAAATAAAAGAAGTCAATTGCTTTACCATAAACGAGAATTTTTAGTTCTTAATAAAATAATATAATGTGTAGCAGAGGCATCCTTCTTGCTCATATATTATTACTTTCGGAGACTAACTTTAATATTTCACGAAGATGCAGAACAGAGCGACCGATCACTTATTCAAAGCCTTACTTTACCACGTTAAATTATGGAAATTACGACGAAGAGGGTAATAACTAAAAGGTAAGTCGTTCTCGAAGAGTTTTGCAGAAAATCTGGAAAAGGTCGTTCTAAAAATAACTAAGTTTT
>JABRWK010000610.1:12745-24571 GCA_013372445.1 Hypothenemus hampei | reverse complement strand
ATTGGCCTCCTTATTGTGACAATATCCAAAGGGACATTCCATTATCACTTTACTCGTATTTTTTATCTCGTCATAATTTATTGGATGCGTCAAATTATCCAACACCATGCTTCTGTGTCAATCACGAAATTGAAGAAAAGGGTCGTGAACTATCTACTTGGGATCAAGTTATAACACACAAGATAGTATTGGCTGTATCAGAGAAAAAATACTACATGCCATAAAGATTCCTCTTTCATCCAAAACGACTACAGGAAATTCGGAACTGTCAACCGATGATATTGATTTCCTAAACCAGTTAGACGCTGATACAAATCAATTCATACAACTTGTATCGCAAGCCCATTTTTAATTTTGAGCATGTTAAATATAATATTTTTATTAATTGATTATTTACATTCTTATTCATATAAACATCAAAAATGTTATTTTAAAAAGCAAATGACAACAAATAAATTATAAACTAGTTAGAAACATGAAAATTTATTCTTTTTAAATTGGTAATAATGTTTTCTATAATGACAGTTCTTAGTTTCCTCTAATGACAAGATGCATCCCCACAGAATTCCTCCTCGTAATTTAGCCAAAAATGATTAAATTACACCTAATTATGTTTTTACACGAACTTTTTCTACACGATTTTGATTTAACACGAATTAGAAAATAAAAATTATTCTCTTTTTACACGACTTATTTTGATTTAACACGATCGACTCAAATTCAAAAAAGAAAGTTTTGTTTTACTTTTATGCCTATAATTGCGACAAGGGAATTGGGAATATATTTTCCAACGCTCCTACGCTCCTTCAAATGCCTGCGAACGTAGTTTATTCAATTTTTTGAATGTAAAAAACATAAAAACACTGAAGTAAAAAAGTGTCTGCTTGATGCAACGTCTATAACTGCGAAGTGGGCGGAGATTAGCCGAATTCCTCAATTGTTTTAGGGGTTCGAGAGTGCATTTTTTAACGATTTTAATTTTTTACCCGTCCACCGGTATAGGAAGATTTTCTTAGACTATAACGAGATTTCGTGGTGTTCACATCTCTATTAAAAGTGAATAAAATTTTTAGTTTCCCTAAAAAAGATTTTAAATATGAGTTTGAACATCCAATAAGTCTTAACAAAAATATAAATAAAAATAAGAAATAACAAAAATCAAATTTAGAAATTATATGGTCCGATATATATTTATTAATTTTGCTTAAAATTCAATAAATGGTAATGTAGGGGAGCGTGGGGGAATGACGACCATCGGGTAATGACGACCACTGCCAATTTCATACTTTCCTTAACATTATTGGGTTTATAATACTAGCGCCATCTAGACAACAGTAGTTTAATATAACTTAGAGAGTTGTTGCGTCGAAACTTATAACCTTTTCCTAAAAATTGCAACTTGTCTGGACAAGTATTTTGCTTCTTATTTTTGTGAATTTTATGATAAGACCTGCAACGAATATAAATCAAAGATAGGAGTTGTGCGTGAGCTATTCAGGTACGTAAAACATCACATCTTTAAAAGTAGAAACAAAATTTACTTATTTTGGCAAATTTAAATTCTTACCTTAATTAATAGTTGTAAGAACAAATCGGATAATTGCGACCAAATCAGTTGGGTAATGACAACCATGGTCGCGATTACCCGCTTAGCAAAATTCTACACAATTTTACGTTTTCGGCTAATTTGTTTATTTCAGCATGCCTCGTAACTACTTGCGCAAAACAAATAAGGCCCCCCAGTAAGTTCTTCAGGCAGCTGTAGACGCTGTAGAAGCCGGAACAAAAATTCGTGTCGCTGCAAGACAGTATGGTATTCCTTATGGATCTTTACAAATTATCACAACAAAAATTCAAGGCAAAACTTTCAAAGAAATTTCTCCACCTCCTTCTATGTCATTTAATAAAGGTAAAGTTTCATCGAGGAAACAGCATTCTCAAGTCTTAACAGCATCACTTGTGCAAAAACAGTTGGTTAATAAAGCAGCGAAAAAAGCAAAAATTAGCGTATCGAAGCAGACCAAATAGGAAATCTTACCTAAAAAAAGAAATCTGAGAGAAAAAAAGGTGGCAAGGTCAGTTGAAAGTAGCTTCGTTCTGTTAAAGGATCAAACTGAGAAAGTAAGAAAAAAAGATAAAGTAAAGAAAGATGACACGGATGATAGTGATGACATGGAGCTTGACGAAGATGAGTCTAACATTGAAGGAGGTGAAGAGAAATGTCTTGTCTGTGGAGAATACGGCAAAATGGAAACTCGGTACAGATGCTACAACTATGCTCATTGGGCTCATAAAGAATGCAGTGGAGCAGATGGACCAAGAAATTACTTATGTGACTTTTGTGTTTAACCAGAAACCATAAACCATCATTTAAAGTTTTAAATCTTTATATCTTTTGTCTTTGTTTTTTTGTATGATGAATAATTCCTTGATTTTATTTATTTTCGCTTTCTCTATTCAAAGACCATTAAATGGTATGAATATAAATTTTGTTTATCAATAAAAAATGTTTCTTTACACAAAATCAGTTATGGTCGTAGTTACCCGCACTATGATCTTTATTACCCCTTAATGTCGGGTATTGGCGATCAAAAGACATTTAAATTATTTTTTTTTAACAAAAAAGATGTGGGATAAATAATTTCGTTTCCTGTTATCATTAGAAGACGTATCAACGAATTATGTTGCAAATAGTTAAGCTTAAATCTTGACTATTTTCAATACTATAGACAATTTGGTTAAGTGGTCGTCATTCCCCCACGCTCCCCTATAGCTTTAATACTTTTATTTTATTAATTACAACTAAAATATTTTTCGATAGCTCTTGCACAATGTCACATAATTCACCTATAACAAAAGGGAAGAGAAAAGCGACCTTTTTGGATATTAAAATTCAAATTTCAGATCGCCTTGCAACTGGACAAGGTGCAACGTCTGTAGGAAAGCATTTTGGTCCTACATGAAGTTACCATAAGAACTATCAAGAAAAATGAAGCTGCTATTAAAAAGTCGGTATGTTCTGGAACAGAGTTAAGTGCTAAATCATCATCATACACAAGAGATGATGTTAAAGAGAAAATGGAAAAAGCTCTGGTAATATGGATAGAAGATAAATCGCAAAAAAGGATACCAGTAGACGGAAATGCCATCAAGCAAACAGCGCTAAAAATGTGTAGAGAGATTAAAAAAATGGAACCAGGCTCTTCATCTGAATTAAACAAAAATTATGAATTTTCCGCAAGTACAGGTTGGATGACAGGTTTTCTCAAAAGATATGCTTATCAGAATATAAAAATTAGAGGTGAAACTGCATCTGCAGATGAATCGGCTGCTAAAGAATTTCCGCAAAAACTTGCCAAAATAATTGAAGATGAAAGCTACATTCCTGATCAAGTTTGGAATGTTGATGAAAGTGGTCTCTTTTGGAAAAGAATGCCGAACAGAACTTATGTAGCAAAAGCTCAGAAAAGGGCTAGTGGATTTAAGGTAGTTAAGGGTCGCGTGACCTTGTTATTTTGCTGCAATGCTTCAGGAGATCGTATGTTAAAACCACTTGTAAATGGAGCCCTAAAATCACGTTCAATGAAAGGTGGGGATCTGAACAAATTGCCAGTTCATTGGATGGCAAATAGAAAAGCTTGGGTTACTACAGATATCTTTACCGAATAGTTTAATAAATGTTTCGTCCCAGAAGTTAGACGTTATATGAACTCTAAGGGTCTCGAATTTAAAGTGCTTTTCATTATAGATAATGCACCCGGCCATCCAGTCTTAGAACATCCAAATGTACAATTTTGTTTTCTGCCGCCTAATACTACATCCTTGATACAACCGTTAGATCAAGGTATAATTGCGACATTTAAAACATACTACGTAAAGCGAACATTTCAATACGTTTTGGACAAAATGAACGACGAAACAGTAACAGTCACTGATGTGTGAAAGAAATTTTCAATTATGGATTATATTAATCAAATTGAATTAGCGCTAGCTGAATTAAAAGCATCGACTTTGAATGCATGTTGGAAAGCCGTTTGGCCAGAATGTATTAAAAACAAAAACCCCGTCCTCCCTAATACGACCGAATTTTCCAACATCATAACATTGGCACATACAATTGGGGGAGAAGGATTCAATGATCTATCGTTTAAAGATATCGATGAATTATTAGTTGATAACTAAGCGAAGATGAAATAATAGAGGTTGTCCTTGAGAATCCTGATCCCAAAGAACATAGTGATAAAGACGAAGAAGATCCTGTTCTAAATGCAGCTTTAATTAAAGAAGGTCTTGAACTGGCCAGGAAATTGGGTAATCATTTTATTAAATATGATCCTAATGAAGAACGAGCTGGGAAGTTTCAACGTGAACTGAAGTCTTTAATGTAGTCATACAGAGAATTATACAATTGCCTAGTCAAAACAAAAACACAACCATTAATTACTGAATTCGTTCTTAAATCTACTAAAACATCTGCACCACAGAAGGCTAGTTCTAATTTTGTTCAAGAGATTACAGAAATAATTTCACCAATGGACGAAAACAATAATCAAGACACTTCTAGTGATAGCAGTAGTATTGTAGTGTTACGTAGACGTTTACGTTTATTGTCTAAAAGTGACAGCGAATAGAATCTGTTTATGTCAATTTTTAATTTTTACCTTACTTCATCTAATTTTTATGTTCATGAATTCGTGATGTTTTTTTCTTTTTCAAATGTTTATTTACTTTGTTTGACACTTATGCAATCTTTATGAAATAAAATATTTAAAATCCTAATGTGAAAACCCATGGTTTAGTGTATTATTTTTGCTAATGTCTTACGACTGGAATCAATGTTCTATTTTTCTATAGATGCATTGTTTCTTTTTTTGCACGATTTTTTTTGCACATATTTTTCGGGAACCAATCTATCGTGTAAAAACAAAATTAGGTGTATTTGCAAATTGCATTTTTTTCTTTGGTCAATAATAAACTCTAACTTTAACCGGTTGTTTTCGAATATTTAGATTCTTGAAATTAGCATAAAATTTCTTTTTCAAATATAGTATATTAAAATTAAAATTTTTCTCGAAAACTCTATTGGTTATAATCATTAAAACATCTTTTGATCAGTTATGATTTTGAGTCATAGCGATGATATACAATAAATAAACAAATGCTATGGAAATGTCAAAAAAACTGTAAATTTGTAAAATTTTAACGTTATTTTAGGTATGCAATTGTTAAATCTTACTATTCATGGCATATTTTATTTATGTAGACACTTTTGTGTTTCATATTTATTGCTGTAAATAACTTTTCCTAAGAAGGAAAATTCGATATGTTATTCTATATGTTACATGTTATGTCATAGAAATTGTGTGGATATTGAAAGTATGTATTTAAGTTGATTCCCAGAAAAGAAGCAACCTGATGAAATTATATTTAGAAGATTGGTATCTAGTTCGAAAGAGTATAGTTGGTTTAAGCAATCTGCAAACGCTTGTCAAAAAAATTCCTGCGAAGAAGTACAATATGCTGTTTTACAAACTGTTGTAGAAACTCTAGAAAAATTATGTAGATAGATTGAAATTGCGCATTGGTGCTATCAACGGCCCATCGTGTTTTAAATCCGTAGATATGTAGATGTCATAATCTAGTAAAAGTTAGGCGTATAAATTTTTGTGATGGTATACAAGAATATATGACGATGATATAAAATTTTCTTCTAAAATAATTTGGGCCAATAGCAATATGGTAACCAAGTATGGAATTTTTAACCGTTAGAATACTTATTGTTATATGTGGTGTGGAATATTTGGAACTAAAATTATCGGATCAATTTTTTATCACAACTCTTTCACTTAAAACCGATATGTTAATATATTACCATTTAATCTAGAAAATATATTATATGACTTACCATTAGCGGAAATTTGTGAATGTTGATTTCAGCGAGATGGGATTCCGGCACATAATGCGAGGATCGTGAGGAATTATCTTACTCAACGATTTCCACGAAGATATGTTGGAACTTACAATGACGTTTTGTGGCCAGCGTGATCTTCCGATATAACTTCGTTACATTTTTTTTCTCTGGAGTTACATAAAAACAAAGTGTATACTCAAAATTTTGAAAACAACGAACAATTAATAGGAGTAAAAGAGGTATTTAACACGATTACTCCAGAAATGCTAAACAACGTTTTAGATTTGACGGTAAGAAGAGCATATTTATGCTTAGAAAACAATAGTAGTTTACTTGAACATGTCTTAACTTATACCTTCTATTACATCCAAGTTTAGCTGTATTGTTATTACTAAAATTATAATTAATTATAAATATTATTTTTTACTCAATGGCTCTATTTATCAGTTTTATACCACTCTTTTTCGTTTTACTTCACTTCTTAAAAAAACTTTTCGCTGCAAAGTTCACAACCTGCCTAGCATAAAATGTTTTAATGTTTCTAGGAAAATATGAAATGTAATATATGGTGGAAAAGAGAATTTTGTGCCAATTTCAAGAGTATTGCATCCGTAAGAAAATTTAAAGTTTTACAATTTATCTTCAAAAGTAAAGGTTTAACAAGAAAACTAGCAATATTGTTTACAAGTTCTCAAAAAAGTGTTTTAGTAAATGTAAAAGTTTCATTCCTCTAACACCAACCTATAAAAATTATTTGTACAAAATAGAAACCGCCAAATTGGGTTTTTTATGAATGTCTTCGAAACTCTTCGCAATTTAGCCGATATTGAAACAAATGATTAATGTGGGATCCTAATGGTAGAACTATCCCAGATGCCCATCTCTATTTTTACCCATATTTAAATAGATAATGAGTTGTTCGTTTCCAGGGTAATGATTATTATTATGTAAAAAACAATTCAATTAAAATCATAATAAAAATAACTGTAATTCTAATAATCCTAAATTAATTTGCTTTAAATTGCACATTTTCCTAATTTAAGCGATCTTGTATGTATTACAAGATTCCCATGCGATGCATCTTTATCTCAGACCGACTGTATTATACGTATATAGGGCAGTAATTATGAGCTTGGATATTTTAGTTATTTTTCGAGATGTGGCAAAAATGTTATATCAAAGCTTCGACTTTGAAATTTAATTTAATTAATATAAATTAACAGCATTACTTCAGTGTTTGGATTTGAGTATAGATTCCTTTATTTTGACTTACATAGATGATATGGTAGTATTATTAAACGCATAATTTGTGAAACGCCTAAAGAAAATTTTTATCTGCGTGTAAAAAATTGTCCTGTATTACCCGAGTTAACTCATTTTAATGAAAACTGTTTTGGTTGATAATGATATCGACAGAGTGGAGTGCTATGCCTTTACAGCATAAGATGCAATACAATCATTTCACTGGAACAATAACCAATGTACAATTTTCATTGTTGTTTACTGTTATGAAAAATGTGTAAGTCGGAAGTGAGTTATGTCACGGTTCTATGGCCATAGTTTCGGGTGATTTACGACATAACACCACCGCAGTTTACGCATTTCAGAGTAAAGTAATTGATCATTTAAGACAGAAATTAATTCAAAAAATATTATTTATTTCACTGATGGTGCTCCACAGCACTTTAAGGATAGATTCAATTTTGCAAATATTTCACAACATGAGATAGACTTTGGTATACCTGCAGAACGGCACTTTTTTTGACACCGGGCACAGAAAAAGTTCTTGTGGTGGAATAGGAGGAAATCTTAAAAGGCAGGCAGCACGAAGGGACTTACTCAATCAAAATCAAATTGCAACATGTGGGCCATTCTTTAAATGGGTCTCAAAAAATTTAGAGAAAATTGAAGTTTTTTTCAGTTACAAACAAAAGCATAATAAAGTTGCGTCTTCTTTGGCAGATAGATTTAGAAGTACAAAACTCGTGACAAATACTCAAAAATATCACTGCATAATCCCAAAACAAGACAATCAGTTTATATTCAAAAGATTTTCATTTGCAAATACTTTTGATTTATTTCCAAAAAAAAACTAAATTACCATTATTATTAATCTAGTTATGAATTTCAACTGTTACTATTATATTATACAGTATTGGTCATTATTATTGGAACTTTTAAAATTGATTTATATTTTTGTTTAAATCGAAGGGACAAATGCGCCACCCTGTACGTACATTCTTTATTGAACTACTTTTACTTATCAGAGGAAAAAAATGTATTATCTCCTCTTATATTCACTGGTATAAACAAATTGTGTTTCTATGCTGACCAAAATTATTGCAACTATTTATTTTTTTGTGGCTTTTTTGAGACATTCCATCATGATTCGAAGTAAACGTATAATAATGACATTAGAAGAACTGATTAATTTTTATAAGAATGGTCTGAGGCAAGTCGAAATAGCCAGAAATTTACAACTTCCTAAATCGACAGTGTCGAGAATCATTAAATAATTTATTCCTACTGGTAGTATAGTACCATTAAAAAACACTGGTAGACCAAGAAAGTCCTTCAAGCAATTGGACCAAAAGATTTTAAATATTGCGAAAAGAAATTCTTTCCTATCTTCAACGAAAATTCTAGGTGAAATTGACCAAGCACGATCATCTGGACTTTCAAGTTGAACAATAAGGCGAAGATTTTGTGAAAATGACTTAAATAGTTATAGACCTGCCAAAAAGCCTTTGCTCTCGACGAAGAACATTAACGCCAGGCTTAAGTTCGCTCAAAACCACATTCATTTGACACCAAATGAAAAAGGACCGTATTTACTGAGGAGCCTAAGTTTAATTTCTTTAGAAATGTTGGTGTGGTTCACGTAAGGCCAAACATTGGGTCCAAAATACACTTGTTCCACTGTGACGCATGACGGAGGATCTGTAATGGTGTGGGGGTGCTTTTCGTCATTTGATATGGGTCCTTTACACAAAATTGTGGGAAAAATGGACAGATTTATGTACAGAGACATTTTAAGGAACGTTTTGGAACCCTATACAAACGACATCATGTCGCTTAAATTCACCTTTCAACACGACAAAGCATACTTCCAAATTGGTCAAAGAATGGTTAGAACAGAACAAAAAATACCTAATATAAAGTGGCCGTCTCAAAGTCCTGATCTCAATCCAATTGAGAATTTATGGGAAATCTTAGACCAGAAAATTCCGGACCGAAGGGTTAAAAATGTCACGGAACTATTCGAGTTACTATCAAAATTTTGTTCAGAAATGGATAAATTAATTCTATGTCAAATAGAATGGCAGATATAGTGAGAGCTAATGGATATTGCACTAAATATTAAAAATTTATTTTGTTTTCCATTATTATAGTTAATTATTTAAGCAAAACTATTTAGTGGTAATAATTACGACCAGTACCGTAAATGTACTATAAAATTTCAAATTGTTCTTTTTTTCTCTAAATAAATTAAATTCGATGTTCTTCAACAACATTAAGATTATTTCTCATTTTCAAAAATTTGAATGTCAAAATTTAATAATAAATTTTAATCCAATTTAATGCGAAATAAATTTTTTTTCTATGAAAGAAGAATAGCGCCTGCATAAAAATTTAACAGTAAATTTTAATATGTTTAAAAATAACATTCAATTTTTTGCATGGAAAAAGAAAATGCTGTTTTGGAGAAAACTGGATTTTTTTAGTTTTTATCAATGTTTTTCACTGAAAAAAACGGTTTACATGTGGTTGTAAACTTTTCCAATTTTTCTTTTCAAGAACTACAAAAAAAACATAAATTTTATACATATATTAAACATTTTTTTGTACTGTCAATGGTTTACCTGTAAAATTAAAAAATTTTTTTTCTTTGAAATGTCATATCTTTATGTGAGGGTGAGTAAAAAATTTGAAAAAATTCATGACCAGTTCTTGAATAAGCAGTAATATTAAAAAAAAATTGCCAATTTTTAAGACCTTAAAAAATGGTCGACTTGAGAAAGAATGCCACGTATACGAAAAAAAATTACAAAAAACCCCTGACCTGTCAGATACATAAGTCTAAATTACTCCTGTTGGGAAAATATGTACGTATATTAATAATTTTTAAAAAGCTTACATGCAACAACCAAACCGTAAATCTTTAAAAATTTTAAAAGTATGATTCTTATGGAAAATTCGATGTTCTACAGAAAAGGTCTCTTGTAAAATGTCTCAAAGTTCAATATTTATGGAGTTATTAAGCAATAAATTGACCGAACCACGAACCATTAAAATTAACTTCACACTAATGTTATTTTAATTATCGGAATGATGTCTAGAGCAAGAAAATATTGTGAATATAAACTACGTACAAATATTTTTCTCATTGGTAATGTTGATCCCAAGATAATACGAAAGAAACTCCCATACAAAAAACAAGTATTAAAATTACTTACTGAAAACACACACAAAATAAAATCTCCATACAAGTACTAGAAATCTGCTGAAGAAGTGATCGCTTTTAAGAAAAAGCTGATGTACCATACAATTTTTGCAATAGAACACTAGAAAATTAAAAAAAACACATTGATGTTGGGATTTATTATAAAAAAAATGTGGAAAAAGAATTTAATACATTCAAAGAACTGGTATCTATGAAAGAAGTTGATTTATTATTCGATAATGCTAAAAAAAAGTTCCGATCTTAGAGTAAAGAAACAGGAATTTTTAAATAAACAGAGAAAATCCGAAAGGATTGGGTATATTGCGGATGTTCAATCTGTGTACATTTGATGAATATACATTTGAAGATATTCAATCGGCTGTTGCCCAATATAAAAAACCGAAATTAGATAAGTAAAGTGCACATTAGGATTTAGTTTAAATAATATAGTTTAAAATTAAAAACTTATTTATTAATTTGGTTGACATTAGTTATTGATATATTAAATGAATGGATACAATTCACAAGCAACAATGGAAGCGGTTTTCCTTTTAGTCAAGTAAGCGGTTATTTAACAGACACATGCTCAAACAATGGATGAACCTTGAAACTTTTAAAATGTCGCGGTACTAAGAATATTTTGAATAAAAAATTGGTAACAAGTTTTTATTCTAATTACATAAAAGGAATCGTTTAAAATACTTCACAAACAATACAATAATAATAATAATATAATACATATCGCACATGTATTCCAAAACTGTCATTATACGAAATTATAATATATTATATTATAATTCATTGATTAATTCGGATTTGCAGTCAGTGCATAACCTAAGTTTTATTGTGTCCATTAAGTTTGAAATAAAGTTTTTTTATTAAGTCGTTAAGTTATAAAATATAATTCCTGGTATTATTCGTTAGATAATTAAATTTGATATTTACCGAAAACATAAAATCTCGGTTGTGCCATATAAATTAAAAAAAAAATATTTAATTTGAAAATTCACCCTAATTTACTGTCAATTTTTGCACACATAAGGTGTTTCCGAAAATGTGGGCAATGATGCGGAAATGAAAAATACTCGTAAAAAGATTGTATTTATCCTTATAAATTGTTTTCCAAAAACTTACTCTTGCGGATACATTCTCGGGCTCCACAAATTGAAGATTGTTGCATTTGTCACAATACTGGAATTAATATTATGTGCGATTCAATTTCGCTCAAGTTGAATCATAAAAATGCCACTTTGATTTTCGAACAGACTTTTTTTAAATACGCTCTTTGAAAAATCAGCGTTGTTCTGGAAAACGGTTCATTTTACGGACATCAATCAAGAGTACCTTTTTTCTTACTAATTGTAAGTAACCA
Organism: Hypothenemus hampei; assembly: GCA_013372445.1. Taxonomy (NCBI): domain Eukaryota; kingdom Metazoa; phylum Arthropoda; class Insecta; order Coleoptera; family Curculionidae; genus Hypothenemus; species Hypothenemus hampei. The sequence continues at coordinate 12,844 of JABRWK010000610.1, read as the reverse complement.
AGAACCATATAACCGCTTAAAAAACTTAAAATCTTAAAAGTTTGGGCGTAAAGAAATTAAGCTTCTTCTCCGCCTTCCTCAAGAAGTAGAAAGAAGTGT
>JABRWK010000609.1:6577-23513 GCA_013372445.1 Hypothenemus hampei | reverse complement strand
TTTAAAAATAATACTCTCATTTATTTTTACGACCTCGGTCTTTCATGAATTAAAAGTTAATAAAGATTACTGATAATGCATCTGCAGTCTCAATTGAAGTTATTTTTTTATTCTCATCATTTTGTTAGATTTGTATTCCTTTAATACAATGTATTTTTGAATTTGCTATTCACATAAAAAAAACCCTTACTTGTGTGGCCTTATAGACATGCCAGGCATTACTGGGTTAAGATTTGAAATAAAAAATCGTAAAGCTTGTTTCTGTTTATTTGTTTGAGTCTTTATTCGTTTCATAATTAAGCTTACAAATTTGTACATTTTCCATTTTTGTACACAACTTTTACAAAATAATTACGTTATCTGCCATATAATTGATTCCTAATCATTCACATTCAATGAAATTTACAATCTAACACTGACTTACAATTATATATGTACAAATTCATTTAGAACAAATTTCGATTCGAATGACTGAAAAACTAATTAATTATAAATAAATAATAGCATTGACAATGGGAAAGACGGTGATCATATGGCTAAAAATGGCATTTATGTATAATAATAAAATTCTAATATGAGCATCATTCACAATCTACAAAATATACAAAATTCAATTTAAAAAGTCATTTTTCAGTCTAAGAACAAAGCTCCTATAACACAGCCGGATTTATAATATTAATTAAAAAAAACAATCTCTAAACAATAGTTAAATCCTTAATTCAGCATCGACGACAGATTTATTACTATTTCGATTTTGAGCAGCATTCTGTCGCGATATAACGTGGTGTCCCGGAGTCCCGCCTCCTAATCCTAAAGGTGAAATCGAGGGTGACTTCGTGGCCAATGGCGACAGCGACGGAGAAAAACTCGGCGACATGGCCGCCGAACTACTGAAACTCGCTCCGGTGGCATCGTGATTAATAGGCGATCTCGGTAACATCATTATTTGGTTGTGGGCGGTGCGAGCGGCAACCCTTGGAGCTACGCCACTGATCATTGGTGGTGGCATTTTCTTTGGGGCGATAGAAATTTTACTACGCACACTGGAATTTCCACTGGCGCCGCTATGAACTGATGCGGTATCGTCTTTTAAACGAGCGATTTCCGAAAATACATGGGCCAACGGTTGATATTGCGGTCCCCAATCTAATAAATAGTCCCAATTATAGCTACCAGCGAGTTCTTCTTCACTGTGTACAATAGAACTTAAAGAACCGTTCATAGAGGGTTGATGGTGAGCTACAACGGTTGGTCCTTCACCATAACTAATGGCCATAACGTGTTCCATGGTTGGGGGTTGCACTGCTGATGGATCATCAGTGACACTTGCTCGATCATCGTTCAGTTTAGCATAAATCAAATTGTGAATATCATTGTCATTCGCCGTTTCTTCGTCAAAGATATCTAAAGGACCCACCGTCTGATGATGGTGTGTCAATGATGACTCTTTTGCACCACCTCCTCCAATCCGACCAGATCCACTCGAGTTGTCCGTAACAATTCCTAATCGTGCTAAATACTCTTGGGTGTTCCTTACCGAAACGGCCGACAACGAGTCTCCATCATTTCCACGCGAATTTTCATTAATCATACGAATCTCCTCGTCCTCACCGTCGTCACCATCTTCGGCAGAGCCGCGTCCACTGGATCCACTTTGTTCTGATCCGGACAGTTCAGATGTAGTAGCTGCTCCAGAATTTGAACTAGTTGGATGATGAATTTCATCATATTTGGGCGGAGCAAATTGATTACCTTGAGGAATTTGGCCAGTAGCGCCACCTCGAATGGGAATCGTATCGAAAGCACTGGGATCAACGTAATTATTTGACGTTGACACAGCGTCCTGACTAAGATTCGGTTTGTTTAATTTCCTGTTTCGTTTGTGACGCATATGCAAATAAACAAGAATCGATCCGAAAATTATTAATAATAAAGCAATTGAAATTACTAGTCCTAAAGCCCAATCAGACATTCCTTCATTTGGTGCCGGAATCGTTCCTCCATTAATTGGCAGGTTCGTTCCAGGATCTCCTAGAGGATCCAACAAGATTTCTATAACAGTCATATTTGTCAAGGATCCTTGCCTTCCAGAGCTCGCAGTCACGATTAAACTAATTTCTTTACTTTCAAGCTCATAGTCCAACTTCTTTTTTAACAACAACGCTCCGGTGGTGCGATTTATTTTAAAATATGGATGTTGCGTGTTCAATTGATATACAACTCTTCCATCAGGGCCCTTGTCTTTATCGGTAGCCAAAACGTGGCCCAACACGTATCCCGCTGGTAATGACGCCGAAGTCGCCAAAGGAAATTTATACGTTCTTTCGGTGAACTGTGGATAATATTCATCTTTTCCTTCAATTTCCACGTAAACTTTAATGGTGGCACATTGTCCACCCATATCGATGGCTTTAATTGAGAAGCTATAACGGTTTCTTTGTTCGTAATCGAAAATTGTTGCAGTTGTCACTAGACCGCTACCATTGTCTATGTGAAAGAGCTTTAAGTAACTGTCTTCGATTAAAGAATAGTTGATTTTTCCGTATATGCCTTTGTCCAAGTCTGTAGCACGAGCAGTAAACACTGCTGTACCTAAAGGTTCGTTTTCTCCTACTGACTCCATATATTCGGAAAAGGGGAATATAGGAATGTTATCATTATCATCTTCGAGAGTAATATGAAGAGATGTTAAAGCGCAAAGCTGTTTCGAGCCCTGATCGCAAGCTTTAACCACCAGGTGATACTGAACTATCCCTCTATCATAATCTAAAGTTTTATTAACGAACACTTCTCCAGATTCAGGGTCAATTCGAAAACACCCCAATGGATTACCCGATGTGATTTCATAATAAATTTCCGAATTTTTATTTCCACTCAGATCGGCATCAACAGCAGAAATTTTCTGAACTAAACTTCCAATTACAGCTGATTCTTTAACTGTTTTTTTGTATTCAGCTTCCGAAAATATTGGGGCATTGTCATTGGCATCTTCAACAATAATTTGTACGCGTGTTGAGCTACCACCCATGGAAATCTTCAAATTGTACTCGTCATGTTTTTCGCGATCCAATGGCTTTACTAATAACAAAGCTCCTGATGAGCTACTGATTTGAAATGATTTCTCGAAATCCCCGTCAACTATAATATAATTTCCACCCGTTGATTTGGGCAAATGTAACAAAGAGCTTCCTGGTAGAGTATTTTCGTTGACATGAATTTGATATTCCTTTTTGTAACCGAAACCTGATTCGATTCTTTTCCCATTTTTGATTCGGACGGATACCGTGGATGCCAATGGAGGTCTTCCTGAATCTTGAACTTTAATTGTCAAATAAATGTCCTGAGAATTGGTAAAAGGTTTTGTTGTGTTAAGACGTAAGATTCCATCAGATTGGCCGATCCAGAAACCGGGAATTGGGCTTAAAATTGAGAAGGTTAAATTGGAATTTTCTTCGGAATCCGCATCTGTAGCGTTCAGAATAAGCACTTCTGATACAGTCAGATCTGAAATTACAATATTGAGGTTTGTATAAATTTAAGCTGCGTATGTGCATTTAAATCTAAAATTTACCTTCTGGAAGATTGGTTTCGTAAAACGATTGCGAAAATATTGGAGCATTGTCATTGACGTCAACAATTTCGATTGTTAGAATCGTTTCAGCCTTGTGAGCCATGTCCGAAGCGACTATTTTCAATTTGCATTCTTCCCACTGTTCGAAATCGAGCTGTTTTTTCAAAAAGATTTTTCCACTGTACCGATCAATACTAAAATATTCCAAATACTGTTCACTATCCACGTCCGCAGCGAAACTATAGGTGATTTCTGGATACGTATCCACATCGTTTGCAGTTAAAACTGCTACCAAACTGCCAATTTCAGTATTTTCCGAAACATGTACTACTTTTGGAGGTGGAAAAGTCGGCTGATTGTCATTTACATCTAAGACGTTGATTCGAACCCGAGCAGTACCGGTCATTTGTGGTATGCCTTCATCTGTGGCAATGATGGTTAACCTATAGCTATCTCGAATTTCCCTATCCAAAACCGTATTCGTTTTCACGATTCCGCTGAAGGCTGGTTCAATTTTAAATGCGTTGTCGTGATTTCCATCGACGATGTGATATAAGATTCGTGAGTTTTGACCTTCATCTGCATCTGAGGCGATAGTCTGAAGAATAAACGTTCCTAAAAAATAACTTTTTGTAACATATGTGGCAACCATCAGATAAATGCAAATGTTTGCAAAATATTTCTACTCACCTTTTTTGTCACCTTCCCAAACCGAAGCCGTATACTGTTGTTGCGTAAACTTAGGAGCATTATCGTTTTCGTCCGTCAATCGTACAACTACTTCGCAATATCCACGCAAAACCGGATTCCCCTCTGTTTTGGCTTCAACCACCAGATGCAACTGACGATTTTTTTCGTAATCTAGCCTTGTGGAATCTTTCACTTGAATTACACCGCTTTCCTCATCAATTGCAAATGCATTATCTTCATTGCCCGTGCCAAAATCATACAATATCTTTTGGCGTCGTCCATCCGTCCTTACGGCATTCACTTGAACCATTTCTGTCAATTGTTTCGAATTTTCCGAAAGAGTTATTTCGTAGGTTTGATTTTGGAAACGAAGATTCAACGAGGAGTCCGGCAAATTACCCACGATTAGTTCTATTAAGCCTGTGGAGCTCTGCGGTGGATTGCCTTTATCCGAAGCGATTACACTCAAGTAAATAATTTTTCCATTATGATTGCTCAACGATTGAGTTGCCGTTAAAACGCCTGAATTTGGATTTATTCTAAATCTTTGTTCGTTATTTATCAAGCTATAAACTATTTCCGAATTTGTGTCTTCGTCCAGATCCCTCGCCTGGACTTTAAGAATGTTTTGGCCTGCTTGCAAGTAGGAGGGTACCTTTTCACGAAATGGATATTTGACAAATATCGGTTTGTTATCGTTGACATCTTTTACGTAAACAGTTACGGGAACTTTGGTCGATCTTGCATTGTACTTGCCACTATCGGTGGCCACTACCATGAAATTGTATTCGGACTTTCTTTCTCGATCGAATAATCCAGCGGTGGTAATTACGCCTGTTTTGTTGTCAATTCGAAACAACCATTCGCTCTCATTGGCTAGGAAATAAATGATCTTCGAATTCAAGCCAATATCTGCATCGGAAGCATGCACTTTTAATATGGACGTGTCGATCGGAACGTCCTCATATATATTGGTAGAATATTTCGACAAATCGAATTTTGGATCATTATCGTTCTGATCTTCTATAAAAATAGTCAAGTTGCAAGAGCCTTGTCTGGACGGGATGCCATGATCCTGAGCAGTGATTGTCAAATAATATCTCGAGTTACTTTCTCTGTCCAGTGGTTTAGCCGTTATCTGTCCAGTTTGTGCATCTATAGAAAACTTATTCCTAATATTGCCACTTGTAATTGAATAAGAAATTTCACTGTTAGCTCCTTGATCCAGATCATTTGCCACTACTGTGTGAAACACTGCAGTTTCACTATTTTCTGGAATGGTTAATCGTTGGCAAGAATCCGATTCGAATTTCGGAGCGTGATCATTTATATCTGTTATTCGGACATGTAATGTCATTCTATCAAACATTGGAACTTCTTGTTCAAATTCAGTTACATAAATTGGTAGAATGTATGATTCGATTATCTCTCGATCAAGGGGCTTTTTGGTAAATACTTTTCCAGAAGATGAATGAATTTCGAACGTATCATCGGTTATCCCTGGAGGGATATAAAACGTTACATTTTGGCCTGATGGAGTGACTCCTCTTAAAAGGATTTGAGTAACCAAAGTTCCAACTCCAGCATTCTCCATGACATTCACTTCCAACTCGTTCTCCAACATCCGATTATTTTCGGAACTCGTTAACGAATCTTGCACAGTTATTTTCAATTTTAGACTTGCTTGTTTTGTAACAGCTTTCCCAAGATCAGTAGCGGTGATGTTTAAATTAAATATTTTCCCATTTGGTGGTTTAGTCAGAGTTAGAGCTCCATTATCATAGCCTAATGAGAAATATGACACGTCATTGTTGGTACTGGACATAATGTAGGTAACTCGTCCATTGTCATCTGAGTCAGCGTCCAGCGCTAGTATATTGGCTATCGTCATTCCAACTGTAGCACCCTCTTGCAAAAAAATCGTGGACGATTGAGGCAGAACGAATTTAGGAATGTTGTCATTGAAATCTGTGACATGGACACGAACAGTTAAATAACTGGTTAACGTTTCCGAAACATTTAATGGTTGGTCTTTTGCTTCAACTATTAGTAAATGTTCAGTGTAAGTTTCGTAATCCAGTGGGGCAACGAGGGTTAAAAGTCCAGTTAGTATATCGATATGAAAATATGTGAGATTGGGATATTGTGAGGACAATCCATAACGGACCTCTCCATTTTCTCTTATGTCCAAATCAATTGCGGTGAAATTATAAACCACAGATCCAATAAGAGTGTTTTCGCTTAAAGTTATAATTACAGGGTCCTTAGGCCAATATGGTGCATTATCGTTCACATCTGTCACATCAATTTTAACAGTGATAGCGCTGCTTTGTGGATTGTTCAAGGCGCGCACATCCAAAGCACGAATTTCTAGTTTGTATTCACTTTGTTTTTCTCTATCTAATTCCTGGGCCAGTACGATTTTTCCAGTGTTGCGTTCGATGTCAAATGCGTTTTGACTGGGCGATGAAGTCAAAGTGTATGTAATCCTATTGGCTGTGCTGTCGAGAATGATATTTTCTTGATCATCGGAAGGAGCGGAAGCTACCGTTCCAATTATCTAAATGGAAATATTAATTTTTTTTGTAATTTGGTTTATGTGGACCATGAAAATTACCTGTCCAATTTTTGCATCTTCTCTCACGCTAAATGTTAAACTTGAACTTGTAAACGTTGGACGATTGTCATTCAGATCCAAAACTTCCACCCTTAACATTCTGACACTTTGTTTGGGAGGATTTCCGCCATCAGTAGCGACGACCCCTAATCGATAAATGGTTTTTTCTTCATGATCCAGCACCAGTTTAGTTCGGACTATTCCGGTAATGGGGTGAATAGTAAAAGTGTCGGAGCCACCATCAGAGTCTTTTAACAATGAAAAGGTGATGGAGGAATTGTAGCCATTGTCTACGTCTGCAACGAGATTAGTTTTAATAATTAATTATTCAATAATAAATATCAGGCAACCTACCTATAGCTCTTATTCGAACTACTTCGGTACCGGGGTTCTGCTCTTCGCGGACGCTTACAACGTCCTCTTGAGGATCCACTATTTCTGGAGCGTTATCGTTCTTATCCAAAACGTAAATTTTTACCGAGACTCTGACACTTCTCGAAGGACGGCCCTGATCTTTCGCTTCCCCCACGAGGTCATAATATCCCTTATTTTCTCTGTCCAGAATTTCTTTCGTGCTGATCTCCCCTGTGTCAAAAATAAAAATAGCGTTATATGATTATAAAATCTAAATTTTACAGTTGTCAAACTAACGGTTCCCCTAACTAGGAACCTAACGAATAAAACATTTTAACGACCAGAAAAGTTAACTATCGCAATAAATAATTTCCGAACCGAAAATATATAAAATGTTTTTATGACGTAATTAAGCAAAACGAACGCCCCGAAAGAGTTTTAAGACCTTTCCTGGCTAATTTACGCTTTATTTATTTCGCCGAAGGCTCGTAAATGATTATTATCGTTGGCTTCGGGCGCAAATTTTAAATAAAAACGATTAGAAAGTGCAATTTGTGAATAACAAATGAGAGGTAGGTGGCTTTGGATATTTTTCGGTCTACTGTATATACAACTAGTAATTTTTTGAAAAAACTTCAAATGAAACACATAATTATTGCAGCATTTTGCCATTTGAGATTGTCCGGAAAACGGATAACCAGAAAATATTGATTGGTGATTATTTTTTGAAGAGCGATTAAACGTGTTTTTTTTCAGTAGTAATTGGCTCATAAACACTTAAGAGATAACTAGTGGTTAATAGTTTCTTATAAGTCATTTTGCGTTGGTTAAATCAGTAATTTTATTATAGAAAAAATATTTATTGGTTTTATCTTATTCCATATTTGGGTTACTGCTTGTTCATTTTTTGTATTTCTAATTAATTAATATGTTTAATGGGATTTATATTGCAGGCAAAGATTTATTTCATCCGGTTTGTCTACGTCTAAACAATCACAACTCTATAAAATATAGGGTGCTTCTTAATTAAGTGCCTATATTTCAAAGGGCGACTTCTCGTTATATTCAGAGGTGAAAAATTCTTATAAATATGGGACGGAGGAAAAAATGGCTCGTGTTGAAAAATTTCCTCATTTTGTTTTATTTATTTCCAACATTTTTTAGTGTGGAACATTCAAATTTCACATGCGATATGACACAAACAATCTCTACCCATAGGTCTTATAATAGTTAGCATAATTTACAGAATGTTATATTTATATTATATATTACAGAATGTTATAATTTTTTGTGTTGCTACTGCTTTTACACAACTGAGCTTGAGGCATTAAAAAATTTGAAACTGAGGCTTGTATTCAGGCGAATATTACTTAAAAATGGTATTGGATTCCTAGAAAATGTAATAGTTGGTTGGTTTTTTTTAAAGCATAAATAATTAAAAAATTACACTACTCTCAGCGACGCAAGAAAGTCAGAGTGAGTATAAATAGGAGTGATCAAAATAATAACACCCCGTAGATTTTGGCAAACTATTATGAGGCCTGGGGTAGAGATTGTTATTTTTGTTGTACGGCATGCTAAAATAATTTAAGAAATAAATTGACGTTCGAAAATAAGAAAATCGTATCTCAAAAATGACAATTTTTGAGAAAATAGTTTAAAGTTTCTGGGGGTTTCTTTTATTTTCAGCACGACTTTTAAAGGTTAACAGGTGAAATTTGGTAGAAAACTGAAAATGTGATTTAGGAACTTTACGACACAATGTTATAATTACAAAAATTCTTTTTTTTTTCAATTAAAAACATTAGATGTTACTGTTTGCTAATTTTAAGCTGATCATTTGCTATCTAAAAACACGTTGTAACTATCTGCTATTTTTTAAGTAATTAACAACTTACTTGAAGATACGATGTAACTATGTATTTGATATTCATAGAAAATATTTATATGTTCTAAAATTATCATATGTTGATATGCGATGAAATTATTTACCTGCTATTCCGTTTAGTGAAAGTGCCACTGTTGTTACGATAACATTTAGGGAAATTGTCGATACAGATTGGATACGATAAAAATACTTTTTCACAAAAATTAATATTTTTTCAAAGAAAGTTGAAACATTTTTTTGTCATTGAAATAGAATATATTTTTATACATATAGGAAAGTGGTCTTAACTCATTTTTGCAAAAAAATCGAGATATGATCTTTTATTTGCGGGCGTCGAAATGTTTAAAGTTTTATATAACTTGTGAAACAACGTGAATTTTTATTGTGTTCATGTGGTATATAAAGCATTTCAAACAAAAAATATGAAAATTAGTTGTTTGATTTGTTATAAATATAAGCTCGTTAATACCAATTAGAGTACAAACATCAAATATATTTCTTAAATAAACAGCACCCAGTAGCTTTTTCTTCACAGTCCCTCTCTTCCCTTTTCACTCTTCTTCTTTGAAAACAAAAAAAAAGAAAGAAATTAACGAGTACAAACAACAAGGCGGTAAACTTTCTGTTATTAAACAGTCTATGGAAATACGAGTTTAAAAGCAGTACGTTTCGAGCCAAACGTGGAAATATTTTCACACACACGTATGTATGTATATTAAAAAGAGAAAAAAAAGGAAAATAATCCGTGGAAAAAAATGTTAAAAGCGCGCTCTCGGCACTGCATTAACCAAAGTAAACAAAACCGGCAGGCGTATATCGATCTCACTGTGTTTGGACAAAACGTGAAGAAGTTTTCTTCTGTTTGTTGTCCGTTTCAAAAACGTTTGTTTAAAATTTCGATGAGTGGTCTCCGCGAACAAAAACGTTTTAATTCCGTCTCATTTATACCGCTCGTATTAGATTTGACTTTAATTTTCGATTTAATCATAATACACATAGATATAAATTTCGTATTCCACTATACGAGGGTTGTTCTATTTCTATTCAGTCTAATTAAAGCGACATATTATTTTTGTCTTGTAGTACATTTAGTGACAGTAGCTAGCTCTTATCATTTTCAAAATACAGTTGTTAAAAAAAGTCATGCAATTGACTAAAGAACACATGGTCTGATGCGTTTTACATATAGTTGTATCAAAAAAAAGCGTACACCGATTAGAATGAGATATTGTTTACTTAAATTTGCGTAAAATGACTTATTCAATAGAAGTTAACAATGTCATAGGTTGTCAAAAATGCAAAGCACTGCCAGAAGCAAAATAAATAAGTAATTATTGAAATAAATATATTACTATATTCTGTAGAAAACCAATTTTTTTAATTTTCTGTTAATATTGCTTTACATTTTTGGCAACCTATGATATCTGTTAACCTCTATTAAATAGCTATCTAAAAAGCCAGTTTTACGCAAATTATAGTAAACAATATTTCCCTCTAATTGGTGTATGCTTTTTTGTAACCCTTAACCGGTGTGGTGAATTTTTATACGTAAACTGCGTTCTGGATTTTCAGGAATGCTAGGTCTTAAAAAGGTTATAACGTAGGGAATTGATGAAGTAACTTAAAAAAAGAAAGAGTGCTGTGATTCCCCGCTCAATATACTTTCAATTAAAAAGGCTGCGTAAGAATATAATATTTGACGACTCCAAGACACTCCACGATGCCGGTTAAGGGTTAATACAACTACAACAACAACAACAGGGTTGGTACATACATTTTAGTTAATAAGTTAAGAAAAATATTGTTGTAAATAGTGCACATCTGGAGGTATATTTAATCAATCTAGATTTAGACCATTCCGATATTTTCAACTTTTTTTGTGTGTTTGTTTCACTTTGGAAACTCGCAGACTTCGCCTCATATTACTATGTTCTATCGATTTAAAATGTTGTTTTCGAGTAAGGGTTTCAATTTTAATACACTTCACAGACTTTTATAGAAATTTGAAAATACTCGTTTTGTTATTTTTAATAATAACTTTAAATGATTTCAATTAAGAAAATTAAATAATCAATATCAAAAATTCAAAGAATCTGATTTTTGACATTTTAAAAATGGAAACTGTAAATTATACTATACATATTCGTGAGATATTTCCAAAGTTAAAATGTCAGAGTAGGTTTTATCATACATCCACTTATTTTCTGGCGACAGTTAAGTTAGTTTGGCTAGCTTAGTGACGAAAAGATTTAATCAAATTAAAAAAAAAAAAAATCCAACAGTTCTGTTTTAAACCCTATTTTACTTTTCTTTTCTCAAGACGATTGAATGGAAGTTAAATAAAAAAAACAAAAGAAACGAATTGAGGAAAAAGAAAATTGCGATTTTCTTTTGAAAATTCTTTCAATATTACATTTGAGCCACCACTTTTAAACTTTAGTTTTAACAACATTGCTTAATATGACTGCAAATGTAAAGGTGAATTGAGTGGAGCAGTAAAGGTATAGTCTGAATCGATTTAATAGCAGTATTTCCTATTTCGTTTATAACATTGTAGTAATAGGTGATGAAACCTGGATGTACTCGTATTACTATGATCTCAAAAAAGAGCAACAATCGGCAATATACGGATTCGATAATTAATTAGCTCTCATAGAAATGGTTCGTGACAAAAATCAAAACCAGTAAATGGTAACCGAATTTTTTGGAGTTACAGGACATTTGTCAACTGTGGGTTTAGTGGATCGTGGTACGGTTAATTCTGAGTGGTATATCACAGTTTGTTTGCCAAAAGTATTTGAAAGTGTTTGATAAAACCGGCCAAGAGGAAGAATAATACTGCACCATAATGATGTTCGAACCCATACAATCAACCAAATAATAGAGTATTTAAGTGCTCAAACACGAAATTAATGAATTATCTGCCGTACATAGCACTCATTTTTATTTATTCCCTAAAAAAAGGTTAAATTATGTGGTATTCATTTTATATCACTCGAAGAACTACTTTCAAGCCATAGTTTTAGAGTATTTTTCTTTTTTAATGTATTGTAAGATTAAAAATTGAAAATAAATATGTTTGAGTACAGATGTGTATTATTTCGTAAGCCCAATCGAAAGCCTCGTAGATAAATTTTACAGTATTATTTTCCAAAACATAGGTAATGGAAAGATATCTCAAAACATTTACAAAACTTAGACAATCCACATCAGTTTAATAACTATCGTTCTTACCGCTAATTGGATTTATTTCAAAATCGCTGCCATTCATTGGAACCAAGCTGTAGCGTAAAGCGGCATTCATTCCAAAATCCGCATCTTTCGCTTGAATTTTGCCTACCGGTGTGCCCCTATCGTTGTTTTCTTCCACTCGAAACTCGTACTCTTTTTGCAAAAATACTGGATCATTGTCGTTCACATCTAAAACTTCAATGGTCACTTGCGAGGTAGCTGTTTGAGATGGCAATCCGTTATCTGTAAAACCGTCCAAAATAAAATTAATATATGTAATAAAAACAAACGAATTATAAATTAACAGACCTTTGGCCGACACAATTAATCTGTAATGATCTTTTGTTTCCCTGTCAAGAGTTCCGTTCAGGTATAGCCAACCTGAATTTGGAAAAATACCGAAAACGTTGCCATTATTGTCCGATGATCCGTTAGAACGATTCGACGATAGTAAACGGTAAGTGATTCTTGCATTGTTTCCAGTGTCGGCGTCGACGGCCGTGAATTGAGCGATCTGAAAGGGCCCAGGAATTCATTAATAATAATAACGGATGAACGGAATTAGTGTGCTAACAGCAAATGACAGTAATGATGATGACTACGACTATGACGAAGAAGATCACCATGGGAAATAATATATTGTCATGCAAAATGGTAATTATTATGTAGTTTATTTTGGATTATATCATGTGAGAATTTTTTCTTTTAAAATACTTTAGTCGACATAATCATTGTGAAAAATTTAAACCTAATTTGTTTTACGTGTATTTTTTATATTTTCCCTCAATCTGGAAACATTAAATTTCACAATTTTATCACGGCACTGCCCAAAGAAATAGAATATTGCATATTAGGATACCTAGATGACGCAAGAGTCAGTCACGTCACCTATGAATTTGCAAATTTTTTATTTAAACCTTCTTGTTCAAAAAGAAAAATAATAGAACAACCCACAAAATGAGCAATGAAATTTTAACAAGTAACTTTTTGATTCTTGTTACAGATTTGAATGCTTAATTTAACGGTTATTTTTATTTATTTCATGTATGTTCTTGTGGGCAATAGTGCTATTCCCGAACAAAATAAATTTTAGAATAGAAAAGAGTCAGTTACGACTCGCTTGAGTTAAACTTACGATTCAAAGATAGAAAAATTAACTAACTGCATTATGGAGAACATAACATTCTTATGGAATTTTTTTTTTTTAGTTTTAAGTCATTTTGCATTTCCGCATGCCAGCAGTTAAATTCTTATTTCAAAAATTCAACATTTCTCACCTGTGAATTAATGGGCAATGACTCCATAACGCTCAAACTGTATTGGGCTTTTTCAAACACTGGCGGATTGTCGTTCATATCTTGCACCTCTACCAGAATAGTCAAATTGGCCGATAATGGAGGCGATCCTGAGTCCATGGCTGTTACAATTAGCGTATGTCTCTGGACGGTTTCGTAATCCAGTTGTCGTTGTAACGTCAAATGTCCACTGTTCGAATCGACTTTAAATAAATCGGAATCACTGCCCAATTGATATTGAACGATTCCATTCCGTCCGCCATCTTTATCGGTAGCATGGGCTGCATATAAAGCGACCCCAATTTCCGTGTTTTCCGGTATGGAAATTCGTACTGTAGTAGATTCGAATTCTGGACTATTATCGTTCACATCAGTAATATCAATGTTCACCTGTGAAATTTCACAAAGAAAGTTGGTTTTTAAAACATTGAACGTTTTACTAAATATCAAATTTTCATAATCTTTTCAGCATTATCCAAAGAATTGACATCTTAGTACAGATTTCAAATTAAATTGTTAAATTACTAGTAAAGAAAGGGTTTCAAAACTAATAAGTTATATGTACTGTTTGATAAACATATTCAAAGACTCGATTTAGGGCAGTATTAATCGCGCCTCAAGTATCCCTCAGTATTCAAGAATACCTTGAGCAACTGATTATTACTAATAGTAGTTCGATTCCAGTCAAGAGAGACTTGAGGTTATTAATCAGGTGGGTAAAATGAGTATTGAGGAGGAACTTGGTTGAGATTACCTTGAGTCTTTCTTTAAGGTGCAACTATTAATACGGCCTTTTGTTTCATTAATTCAAGGCATTCAGAATTTATTTAAGCTTACTTGTGTATGCCCATAAACTGGAAGGTTTCCACTTGTAGCTTGAACGTTCAATAGAACAGAAGCTCTGAATTCATGATCTAAATGTCCAGAAACTCTGATCGTGCCAGAAATTGGATCGATGCGAAATAATCCATCCGGATCTCCTGAATAAATTGAATACCGCACCTCGTTCCTATCTGAAATTTAAAAATCCGTTAATTTTAATTCATGGGGAATTTTTCGTTTAATTTTTTTTAAGCGCAGATGCCGATGACGACTTTTATGTCGAACTAATTAATATCCGCATTGGCCAAAGGAGAACCACTCAGGTTGTAAGAACCAATTAATTTGGGCTGTATTAAAAATTTAAATACCTAATTGAACAAAGAATCTTTCTTTAGGTTGGAATAAAAGATACGCTTAATCGTGAATTTTTAAAAATATCCAGTTTATTACTATTTTAATACGGACACATTCCTTAAGGTGGTGTTCGCAGATTATGGCTTAATATATTTTGCTAGAATTTTTTGCTAAATTCATTTTTATTTATAATTCTTTAAAAAACTTGGAACAACCAGAACAGATTGAATAGAGTATCTAAATTGAATTGCTAGAAGAGAGATTACCAGAAACACGATAAAATGTATATATGTATATAATACCTTGCTGGATAAAGAAAGATATTTAGTAATAATATGAAGTTTCTAGAAATTCTCTCACAATGAATAGTAAAACTATGGAAAGTTTGCATTGAATCGACAATTTTAGAAATCTTAGTTAGTAGGACTTTCTCAAATGTTTCAATACAAGATAACAGTTAGTCGACTACATATCTAATCGAATTAAAAGTTGAATTTATGGTGAGTAAAATCACGATGGGAAAAAACTGCCATCACAATTAAAAGAATTCAATTATTAGAGCTATATACTAATAAGTCCAAGGGGAATCAAAAGCCTGGTCTTTCCAGAAGTCTATCTTAGAAAGTACAAATGGAAAACCAATACTGTTTAATTTTATTTTTAAAACAATAACCATTAAGGACTGATTAACATTAGAAAACGATGGGATGAAGCTTTTCAAAAATATATTTATCTACTAATAGCAAGATATATAATTACATTTCAAAAGTCAATGATCCAGCCAAATTGTATAAATACCGAATAAAAGTTATAGCGGTAAAATCGATGTTTTCCATTACAGTAGTATATATTTTGATATCACTTTAAAACGATAAATGACAAGCTAACTACTAGAACAAATGATAACATATACACACTAGATTCCAAAATTTCCGTCTGAACAAGTTTTTTCAACTATGCATTTTAATATTCTGAATGAACATCTTAATGTTCCCATTATTCGAGGAACATAATGTAAAAAACCGTAGCCTGACGATGATAAACTGGCGTTAATTAAGCCCTTAATTGTTTAATAGATTCCGTAAATGGTCACTTATCACGAAAACATTTATTTCCGTCTAAATTAACACACTGGCTCTGGGTAAGTGATTTTTTTTCCTCTCTCCAAGAACATAAAACTTTATTAGCTTTATACGACTCAAGGTTAGTCTTTTAATTTCTCCGACAATATACCCCCCTTTACCCCATACTGCATTGAAAAACAAAAGACATTTTTATTCGCCAACGAAAAAAAACCGGGCAATTATTTTCAATAAAGAGCTACTCTCGCTGTAAAACAGACGAAAAAAAAATAATACGAGGTTTAAAGAAAAAAAAAAAACAACAGCGTGGATTCGGACGGTGGTTGTACCTACGGGTTAAAACTGAAAAATATACACATCCATTGTATTCAAAAAATTTACTCTTGGCCTGTCAAACCGTGTTCCCGAAACTGGTCCGACTATTCAAATTCGAACGAAGAGAACACGAAAAGGCTTAAATTTCGTCCAAAGAAGAAGAAGAACAACAACAACAACAACAACAACAACGACGTCTACGACCATGGGAATAATGGACCCAGAATTACTTCTGCTCCTGCTACCGTTACCAGTGTTGCCAGGTTATGGAATTGATTTTGCAATAAATAATACTTTTAATGTCTATCTATTTGTTTTTTCGTTTTTTATACTATACATCATTCATTAATTTTTACAAATCCGGCAAATATAAGAAATTCATAACAATAAAAACTATTGGAATTTTGGATAAATACTGGAACATTTGACAGACTGATCAGGAAAGGGATGACTGTAAGTTCGTTTCAAGTAGGATTATTTCAGCTGACAATAGAGAAATAATCTAATAAAAATTGGATTGCCTTGGCGTTAGTCGTAAAAGACAAACCAATAAAAGAACTCCAGAATATAATAAAAACGCAAGTCCACCAAGTAGATTTACTGTAAAATCTGACAACACTGTCAGCTTCTGTTGGTGAACTCTTATTTAAACTGCATATATATATATATATATATATATATATATATATATATATATATGTGTGTGTGTGTGTGTGT
>JABRWK010000604.1:0-24789 GCA_013372445.1 Hypothenemus hampei | reverse complement strand
TTAGCATGCCTTTTAACATGTTTGGCCAAATGATCCGACCTCATGAACCGCCTCTGGCACACGTCACATTGGAATTTTTTCTCGCCTGTATGCGTTCTCTTATGTCTGGACAATTCGTCCGATCTGGAGAACTTTCGTCCACAATCTGGCCACTGACAAATGAATGGTTTCTCTCCAGTATGGGTTCGATTGTGCGCTTTTAAATGTGATGACTTAAAGTAATTTTTTCCACAACCTTCATATTGGCATTCGTAAATTCGTCTTCTTTGTGGTTGTTGAGGTGGTGCTAGTAATACCAGCTGCGTGGGGACCATTGTACCATCAGGCGAAAGGAAAAATGTTTGCGGTTGATTTGAAACCATTTTAGGAGCTAAAGCTGGTAGAACATTTAGTTTGGAATTGTTTACGTCTTCCTTAGTGACTTTATTGCTATTGGGAGCCACGATTTCTTTTCTGTTCCCCATTTTAAATTTTATGCTCTTGACTATGTTCACCTCATTTTCCTCTTTAGGCAAAGGAAGAGGCAATGACACGCAGGACCCATCATTGTTCGCTTTCATAATAACCGAAATATTTCGCTGAGCCTTAACTTCAGGTTCGGGTTCTGTGATTAGAATTTGGGGAAGTATGTGTCTTATTTCAGGTGGCGGTGTTACGGAGGCCAGTAGCGAATACCTGGCGAGCTCATGCTCATTCCGAATGTGACGTTTCTTCAAAGGAAAGTCATGTTCTTCACTTTCAGAGTCGGACGGTTGTGGAGTCGGTGGAAAAGCGGTACACGCGGGACGTTTTTGTCCTAAAAATTGACGAAGTTGATAGATGGTTGAGGATTGGCTGGTTTCGTCATCAGAACATATCTGGAACAAAATATTAATTTTAGAATCGTGTATGATCCTTGTAGGCTTAATATTGTATTTACACATACTTCAAATTTATAACTCAAGGTTACGACAATGTTTACTACATACTATTGCTGGTCTAAAAGGTGTGAATTTTAACGCCACATTCTGTGTCACCTACTTCATATATGGGATCTGTATCATGTAGAATGCAAAGAGCAAGCTTTATTATTAGATAAAGGTTAAATGATGTTTGCAGTTAAATATTAAATAGGTCGTGGGTGTTATGGTTCACGTATGAACAGTTTTTCCATAAAATATTACGTTTGATAACGCGAACCAAGGCAATAGAGGTTGTTTTTCTAATTAATTCCTAGGTTGCATGTAGGAAACGAGCTCGGTTCCTTGGACTTTAGTCAAGAAATTTATTTATTAACCATAAATAAGAACGTTTTCAGGCCCAAAATAAAATTTTAACCTTACTTTGTTGTCAGATTCCCTGAATATTAAAAATACCAATAATTGTAACTTTCTCTTGGTCATTATGACGATAATTATAAAAAGACGCTCCCGCCTTCATAGAGGCAACCAGTTAAACGTATGAAAGTTTTAAATTAAACTGAAGGCGGGAGATCACTCGCTGTCTGCGTGATCACGGAAAAATGTTGTTGGCCTGCAAATGTACTTACGTGGGCTTAATAACAAGTGTGATTTCATTCGGAAAAATTACATTTTGCAATAGTAAATTCGTTAATCGGGGACAAACAAAGACCAATCACGTCTATTTAATTATAAAAGAAAATTAGATGTATTGCATTGTTTATTACAATGTGGGTGCAGTTTCGCGATAAGAACGATTAACTTTGTTGAAATTTGCTATTTTGAGTCACGAAAGATATTGAACATAATGAAAAAAATGATTTAATCAATAAAAGAAAAATAAAAAAATATTGGAAAAATCCGTATTATTGTTAAAGCTTGTTTATTGTTGACCTAGTAAATAAATTTAACAAAACATTACTTACGGGTTTTAAGGGTGGACTGCAGGGTGGCGAAGGCATCAAATTAGTCGCATCTTTAACTTCCATTGTATTGTCTCTTTTTTTAATTTCTTTTCAGTCACTTTTAACAAAAACTTTCACACTTCCTCACTAACACGAGTTGTTGAGCTACTCAACAAGAGATCCGTATAAATAATATTTTGAAGTTTCAAACTCTCCGTGTCTGTGTGTGTTGTTGTGTACTCCGACCAGCAGGCATGTTCCGTTGGGGTGTGTAGCATGCCGCTCAAACAATTCGACCAATAGTAAACGGGGGCTCGTCGCATTGAACCAATCAATGAGAAGCGATCACGCAGCCTAGTCGTGATCTGATGCATGATATTCACGTGGACGCCGGCTGATCTCCGGGGCCACGGACCGTGATGTTGACGTCACGGTAGCGTGCCGGCGTTGTGACGTCATTTCGTCAAACCTTTAAAATGAGATGGGTAAAAAGGTGTGCCACAATGCCTCCGGCCTGATTAGCGGCAAACTTTTCAAATATGGGAGTAAACTGAATAAAATTTAAAGCTAACGTTTTTAAGACATCTTTGGGACGTCATTAAAATATAAAAGAAGAAAATAAAAAGGAACAATACAGAGTTTCTAAAGTAGTTTTAAATTAATATGTATTGGTACGCCTTTTTTCTGGCCTACTGTGCTATTAAATTTTTATTTGGAACTTTACAAAATTTATTTAATGAACTACTTTTTTTACAATAAAAATTGTAATTTACAGTCATCAATCTGCCCTGGTTTTATTACTAAACAGCAACACCATCTGTTGATGAGGTTTAAAATCAGTACTTATTTAAATGTAACAACCTGTATAACGCTTGCAATTTATACATAAATATTGTAGATGTATGTCTGAAATTCGATGATAGAGGGCAGATCTATAAAATTGTCACCATAAACGTGTAAAACGAAATGCTTAGAGCAATCTTGTATTATTCCAATTGCCTACATAGATATTTTTTCGTAGGAAAAAGATAAAATAAATTTTAAATTAATAATTAATAAAATAAATTTTAAATTCTATTATATTATTTCTTTTCACATCGTTTTAGGATCTGCAAAAAAAAGTGTATGTATTATGCCTCCTGTGAGGATTGAACTCACGACCCCTGGTTTACAAGACCAGTGCTCTGCCACTGAGCTAAAGAGGCTTCTGTCTTTTGAGCTCAGTGGCAACTTTAAATTCAAGAGGTGATAAATCTTCTTAAAGAATAAACCATAAATAGTTAAATGTTTCTTTTAATACATTGTTACTAATAAACATTTAATTTGAAAAAAATATTGTTTTGGATGGTGACAAGATTCAATATAAGTCAAAATGTATTTTTTCAAATTCTAAAGCCAGTTCTGAATGAAATCTTCATAAGTTATAGGAACCTTAAAAACAAACGTATATATTATAACAACAGTGAAATGTAAATATTATATTTTAGTGCGTATTCTTCACAATTTATTGCTATTTTCAATTAGCATACATACATTTGGAGATTTTAATCTGTCTGTGTTTTGTCTGTGAGAAAAATTATTTTCTTATGTATATTTTAAAAAAGACTTAACGCATGTTGACTGTGTGTGAGATTGATAAGACTTGTTTCCGATAACCGAGACAAGAATACATTGCGTTGCCCAGTGAACGCAATGAGCATCGTTGGCACATCATTTCCTCGATGTCCCATGTTCATATACGTCCAACAATAAATAAAATAAAATGTTTAAATTTTCACTTTAACTGTCAGTCTAATCTTTTACTGATATTAGTATTAATAGACTTCCTTTTATTAATTTCAAAGAACAGGTTGTAAATGAACACAAATTTTGTAGTCAACCTTCGGATTTTTCATCACAGTTTGACAACACCGAAACGGAAAACGCAACAATCTTGTGACTCACAGAGGCGCTACTCCAGTCCGCAACAACCTCGATTGGACTGAGGTTATCGCGCGCCCTCTCTCGACAGACGCGCGTACTGTCAAACTTATTCTCGCAACCCGGCAAACTTGAAAAAAATACAAAAGACAGTTGTTTGTTACTCGTTATTACATCAAAATCCCAGTTTTTTTTTGTTATTACTTGTGTTGTGTTGTTGTGTGCTTGTTTTTGTCAATTTTGTCATTGTTTTTTCTTTTCGTGCCATGTGACTTGAGTTTTGTTTATTTTTCCTTTTAGTACAATAAGCTTGTTGGGGAGTTCCAGCAATGTCCAGACGCAAACAAAGTAATCCAAAACCTTTAAAAAGTGAGTCTGTTGTGGCTTTTTTGTGTAAATGTTATCATTGTTTTGTGCAGTAAATCATATGATATCAACATTAATAGGGAGTTATCGCAATCTGATTTTGATTGCATATTATTGATGCAACTTCAGCAACATTTTGTCTTAACGTATTTGCATAAGAACTGGATAGAGTTTCCATCAACCTATCAATCAAAAGAAAGTTTATAGTTAAGAGGAATAGATTAACAAACAAATATTACATATCGTTAACTATCGGACTAAGAAATATCTTTAGTTATCGTCTGCCAGGTCGGGTCGGGTCAAAAATTCAACATAATCAGTTGAAATAAATCAACTTTGTTCTTGATAGCGATATAAATGATAATGCGATGTTGATCAGACATTGGACGTTTCACTCTTAAAAATAAGCTATTTTAACCTATCGAAAATGACCATAGCTGAAACACATCTTATATGAGGAACTTTTTAGAACCAAAGTAGGTAAACGACGACCTTGTTGAACAACCAGTAAAACTTGTCCCGAACTTTAAAACAACATTGTTGTGTCTGGTGTCATGTTACCGTTGCTTGCTGTTTTTAATTGTGCTGACTGTGTTTACGTGTGCACATATAAAATACTAAAAGTATTTCAAATGCAATGTACGAGGATTGTCCAAATGAAACTCATCAATGGAAGCAATTAACATTAGTCATCCTGAACAGTTTCTTTCACTCTTATGTTGTTCCGTCCAAGTGTGATCAATATGAGACCACTCACATTTGCTCATAAGCGAAAGCCAGTCAACAGTGTACGGAAACGGATATACATATTACGTATCCAATCGTGAAAGAATGGTGTAAAAAAAACTTGAGAATTGAAAAGCGACAACAAATGATCAGTTGCCACCAGGTGCATGGTTTACCGAATCAGCAGACGTTGATATTGACATGAGTGTAGGATCTGTCAGTAACATTAAACACGAGCTGGGTTTTTAAAAATATTTAAAATATCCACACTACATTCCAGATTTATCGTTTAGCAACTTTCAAATCTTTGAGTCCAAGTAAGTACATGCTGTGATAATTAATTGTAAATATATTTTGAAATAAATTTTTTGGGATTAAATATGGATTTCAATTGAACCACTCTCGGATTTTGCGAACCTATCTACCTGTAAAAAGGGAGAGACCATTTTACCCAAAGATCGTTAACATTTTTTAACTTTCTTGCTTATCTTATCAACATCTATCGACACCAAACCCAGTCATAATTCAAATTGCGAATGTGAATTTCTATTTTGATAACCATCTGACAATATTCTACTATATGGAACAGTATGCGATTGTTAATTCACATATCTGTGTGTGAAATTTTCGATTTTTTCCTTATATAAGGAAAATAGTGTGCAGTTTGTATCTTTTTGTTTCAAATTGAACGCCATTGCTTTGAATTGATTATGTAGGCACAGTAATCGTAACTAATATAACTTTCCTGGGTACAGTTTTTAAATTTTATCAGCCCGTATTTCGAGGCGTTATCAGAATGGGAGCGATAGCGAGCCTGTTGTAGTACCATTCCGTCGAATCGCGAAAATAATAAATATGTGCGTCGCAAATGATATTTTATGTATGTATGTTGGCGATATCTGTAATTTTTAACAATTTGTATGGAGGTAAACAGCTGTTCTAATTTTTGCAATATGTACCTAGTAACTTTTACATTCTGATACATGGTGTTTGTGAATTGTGCTGCCAAATCGATACGGGTAATAGATTATCGAGAAATAAGTAATGTTTGCTTAATAAACCATTATCTTAAAATCCGTCGTGTCTGAGGTACAGGGTGTTAAAGTTCAAATATTTATACATTCTTAATGCCTTCTTTAACACGCAGCGTCAGTAATGTAAATATAAAATTTTCTCAAAAACGGCTTACTTTAAGAAATTTTACTAACAATTTTTCCTCAGAATATTTTTCTTACGTAGAATTGATTGCGTTTTAATAATTTTGAACTTTTTATGAAAAAACTTCACTGCAAAAAAATTGCCAACAGGAATATGTTATAACCCACCTGTATATAGTGTCGTTTACAATGCACTAAAATCACTTCAAGCTCATTAAATTTGCTACATTTAAATACATAAAAATACCAGTTTTCGTTTTAAAATGTCATTTTTTTATAATTTTAAAAATAGAATTTTAATACCTACCCTCTGTCTTAAATATGATGGATGTTTAGACGATAGTTTATTAAGCAAACTGTACTTATCATTTCGTATTATCCCTATCGATTGGGTAGCGCAGCTCATAAATACCCTGTATAAAGGTATAAAGTTATGATTACTTATAAGAGCGATATTTTGGTCAAGATGTGTTGCAGAATGATTGTTTCGTCATTAAAGTTATAAAAGGTAGTGATATAACTTTACCAACACCAAGTTCAAATTGAATATTTAGGGATTTTCTTGCAAAACTGATCCAATATATTTTCAAATATTTTTAATTTTTAGTCAGTTTTCCTTCATTTATTTTCTATTAAAATGATCACAGCGTTGGCAACGTTGCCAACTAAATCTTCCATCGTTTTCCTGACACTAATTTCTGCAAAGGATTATTTCTCATATAAAAATTAATATTTTTTCATAAAAGACTGTTCTGATATTTATTTAACAATCTTCTATTCATGTTCTGCATAAAATGTTAACAAAAATCCAATATTTAACGTAAAACAAAAGCCTGAGACCGGAGGAACTGATTTTAACAACCCATTGCAACAAGTTGTTCTCACCCAAAGGCTCTTTGATCATCTCGAAGAAAGATGCAATCGAAACACGTTGACCAAGAACAATGGGCATTTGTTAGAACAATGGAGTGTGAATGTGAACGCCGCCCTTTAAGAAAATATTATTATTACTTGTTAGTTGCTCGTTGAATTTGATTGGAGAAGAAACTGGCGCGCAACTGATCTGTGATGCCTTACGATGTATTCAGATGACAAAAGAATTGAAAATAAAGAAGCGGGTGTGCCAAATGAAAAATGAGCGATATGGGGTTGAAATGTGACACGCTAGCCATGATAACGTTTTCGCATAAAAGTTGATCGTTCTCATACATCAAGTTTAGTTCCAGATTATTGCACGTTCTGGAAATTTGGTTCTAAAATAAAAAAATCTTATTCTTTTAAATACTTATATTTTCCTTGTTACTCTAATGAAATAAGGCAAAATTTAAATGAAATACTACAAGATTTACATTCATATTCAACAAGATTCTATCCTATGAGTGGAAGATTTGCGGGTGACAGGCGTTGTCTGGCTATTGTGCCATCCATTTTCCACGTAAGCAAATGTTTGCGGCGCGCTTATCGGACTGCGGAAACCAGATATCGGCCGATATTTAATGTATTTACACATTAAATGTGTGTTCTGGAGACAGGGTAGACATTGCCACGCTCTAAAATGCACACGAATAATGTACCGGGCAGATACTGTCGCCGGCACCACTGTACAAAGAAGTGATGCGAGCACAAAGAATTATTGTTTCTTTTCAGTTTCACCTGAGCTCATTCTTTATGAAATAGTACGAAATTTAATCCTGAATAAAAAAATGAACAAATTCATAAAGAAATGACGAAAACACTGAAATAAACGATACGATGACTCTAGATTAAATATTGACTATGTCTATTAAGTATATGTAATTTATAAAATTATCACATTATTGTAGACCATGGAAGTAACGTTAAGCCGATCGTGACGGTATTGTATTATCCTTTCTACACACATTTACCGAGTAAATTCTTTAGATATGATCGTTTCGCGAGAACGCGAGATAACCAGCGGATAAACTCGGCCTAAAACTATTATTCCATTACTAAATGAACGTCGCTCGGGGCCTTAAATCGGACAATAAATCAGAAAGTTAACAAGACGCACGTTGTTTCATGAAGTGCGAGCCCCGCCCCGAGATCACGAAGTGATGGGATCCGCCCCCCCACGTCATATAGGGCGATCGACGGGGCCCCACAATAAAAATATTTGTACAGCAATTATAGGCCTTATCATGTTGTTATCGATTGTTTGTTCCATGGTGGGATTCGGGTCCACCTCGGTACTGGGCTCGACAATCTCTTCCACATCTCGTTTTGATCGAAAAATTGTCGACCACCAAACTCAACAACTTTGGAATCTTCAACTCAACGATTTCTTTAACGATTGTGCAATTAGTTTGGTTTGTTTCAATAGGACTATTCTTGACTTGGACTTTTAATAACCGTTTTCAATAGGTGTCAGAGGAGGAAATGAAAAAAAAAATGTAAAGAGCCGATGACAGTACAAACATCCTGTTTTTAAATGGGCAAATAAAATTGGGGTGACAGGTTTAAAATACCATGAAAAAGTTCCGTCAATTTGTACGGATGAGTATTACCCCCGGATCGGGCTTCTAATGGGTCATTGTTAGGGCACACCTGTGGCGAGAAGGCGCCTCCGGTTATGCAGGTCCCCATATGTGTAAATGAGGCCCTTTTAACGATCTATTATTAGTTTGGGCAACTTAAATGGGTGCTTTATGTCAGCCCATTTTAATTTTAACAGGTTCAAATTAAATGGTCGTTAATTTGGTCAGGAGTTTATCCAAATTTGAGTTTGAATTATTTTATTTTTCTTCATAATATTCATTTAATTTATATCTATAATCTTTTACGGATCCATTAGAAGTATTCACGATTATTTCAAAGAATAAGTGGGCAGTTCTTCCACGCCTAGACTTTATTGCTTCGTTATGATTCCCATTAGATAGACAGTCGTGATTTGAAGATCCTACAAACTCGTTGAAATTAATAACAAATTATTTATTTGGTTCGTTTTTTATTTATAGTAAAATTTCGTGTAATTCAACACTTATTTTGTAAAAATTCATGTTTTTGCAATACTTATCGGATATAAATGAACACGTTGTTTGCCTGATAACTTATTAATATTTCTTCCTCATTCGCAATAATCTGCATTTAAATCGTTAGTCATCGCTGATTGGTACAAAATCGTAATCACTGTTAATAAAGTGTTTGTTATTCATCGAATAATGTTTAGTTTATTCTATTATCATTAAAAATTTCGTGGTAATCTCCTTGTTAATCTTACACAAAGGCCCAATTATCATGTACGTGAACAACATTGATATCAGTTGGTATAAATGTTTAAGCATTATTTAAAATATTTCAGATTTCTACGTGATTTCGTGATAAATTACAAATCGCGTGCAACCAATTCAACGTAAAACAGTACATTTTGTAATTTTTAACCTCAATTCCTTTCTGCATCAGCATCAGTGGATTTCAATTCTCCTGCAACTACATATACACGAACTCTCTTATATATCTTGTTATCGTCAACGTCGACAATTAAAAACTGGGTTTGAACGGTCGATCGCGGCCACAACGAGCCAGTGTATGTGTATATGGATTCCATCAGACAGCATTATAAATGTAAAATGAGATTCCCACAAAAAGATAATGCGTTGGCTTAATGAATGTTTTTCAAAATAATGTATCCTTTGTGTCAGTTCGAATGGGGCGGAGATATATCTGTGCAGCTACGTTTCCCCTTATCTGTCCTATCTTTGTTTATGCCGATACCCGAAATTGATAGTGCATATTCCACATTGCTAATGGGTGTTCGGTTAAGCTTTGTATCTGCCAAATTCAATCATATTCAATTTAATGGAAATGTATTCCAGTTAATTTTCCCCAATCCATATTCGAAAACGTCTCACAATCGTCTTCTTAATTTTCATTAAATCGACACAGTTTACTTTGCTTTCTAAGCAATATCAAAGGGAATGCTCATGAATAATCAAAGAATAATAATTAAACGGACTGTGTTAATTACGAAACGATTTGTTAGGTTTCCTGTTAATTGGAAGTGTAACTGACCTAAAGTGCTGTCGAGGTGATTGCTATGTAAATACTCTGTCAGACCGGTCGACATATACATACATTTATATGCATGCATGCATGAAGAGGTAATCGTGACCTTAAAAAGGTTGGCGTAACGGCCTTGTCATTTTCTCATACTGAATTTTCTTAGGTACCCAAAAATTTACGATGTTTTCTATTACTGCGCAGCTAGGAAAATCTAACAACTTGGCAACATTATTTCCATAATATACGATACATAATTTCAAAATATTAACAGCATAGTTGCATCTCATGTAGATGCAATCGACAAAAATACATCATCGATTTATCGATGCGTGTATCTTCCTTATATTCTAAGTTGTGCCATATGTTCCTCGCAGATAACCCCGTATGTTGTCGTATGGCGACATTTTCTTAAAACGGCCGTCTTGTCGATGTATAAATTGCTCAGGAGACATCAGATAAGTTAATTTCTCGACAGGACTAGCGAACGATAGCGGCCGCGACTGCCCACGCATCTCCTGACCAAATAAGAGTGCAACAAGAAGAAGATCAGTAGATAATTTCCTGAACAAATTGGTAACAGGCCATTGCTTATGTACATATACTGAACTGAATGAAGATCAATTGCATTGGCGTTCAATTCCACTTATATTATTACCAATGCGTTAAATAAAATATTCTGGAAAGCTTAATTATGATCAACGACGACACTGAACTGACTCTACGCCGCTGGTTCAATGAACGGAAAACGATTATTAGACTGTGAATCGTTCAGGACTTAACTCGATCGCTAAACGCGTTCTCAGTTCCGATTTTTCCTAATTGGTCGTCCATTAAGTGGTTCAATGGACCAGAACTTGTTTCTAACATGTAATGCTTAATTGGGTGTTTAAATTTTAAATTATACAACATATTTTGTTTATGCTTGAAGTAATAGATATACAAAATATTGAAGTTGTTCTGGATGATAAATTTTCAACTCAAATTACCATTATATTTTTTACTATTTACTTTCTATTTTAATGGACTTCCTTAAATTGTAGCGTTAAGGTTATCAAACTTATCAACAGCATCTGAATTGGTCTAATGAACATATATAAATTATTTAGTAGAGTATGACTGATATGAAGATACTAACCAAGATATAGTATATATGTAGATGTTTTAAACAATTATTTTTCAATTGAAATGAAAGATCAATGTGAAACAACTATTAATTTTTGAACTAACCTGATTAAATGTTAATTGAAAACCCATGTAGATACTCATTTTATAGAACGACAACTTCATTTCATCATTATATACAGTGTGTACAAATTAATTTTATCGAAATGTATTTTTTTTTAAATCGCTCGGACAAGTCGATTTTCATTTAAAATTCACTTTTACTCACCACTTTAAGAAATTTATTTTTCGGTAAAAATAATCCAGAAGTGTATAATGAAAATTTATGGTATCAGCAACATGGTATACTTTTGCATTATGCAGCTCAGGTTAGAAGATGTGTTTCCCAATAGATGGATTGGAAGAACTATTAAATGATGGTGGAATCTCGTATGATTAAATTATTTTTCGTGGAATCATCTTAAAAATGTCGTATACAAAATTAAACCTAACAATATTAAAAATAGAAATACAATGTTGAAATAGAATTATCAACACTAGGAACTGCTATTTAAAAAAAAATTTCTATGACGTCTTATCTAGAACAATGATGACCTCACATACATTATTATCACATTAAAAGATGCGTAATTTTAAACTAAAATCGACTAATTCGACCGCTTTGCCGTTAAAATGTTCCATTTCAATAAAATGAATTTGTTCCTTTTTTCTGTATTCTCTGCATATATTGAGGTATGGTTTATATAATAAACTAAAAATCGAAATCTGAATGTATCTGAATTTTTTAAATACGACACGAAGGACATAAATCTTTTTCATTTGCAAAATAAAACGTCCAAGGACGCTGTAAGAGATCGTTTCCTAAAGACCGCTTTGAATGGGTGCCTGTGTCGGCACGCGGCAAAATGGACGACCCATAGAAAGATGCTCGTCGTAAAGATTCAACCGAAGACGTTTCATTAGCCAGAGCTAATCGCTGACCGACCGGTTGCCAACTTACTATCGATTCAGCCGTTTATCATACTAAGTTTAGGCCACATGTAATGATAAAAAAAGACTTTTTAAAAGTCACATTTCCTCTTGTTTATAAAAGTTGAATAGCGCGCGCGAGTTACGAATACGTACATAAATAATCGCCCATTACTCAGTGGTACGCTACTGCCCGTGGGCCAAGCAAAATACCAACAACAGTAGATTTCAGACCCGATAGAAGAATAATTATAATCCAAGTTAAATAAATCAAAAACCTGTATATAATATTCGCGATAATATATTCATTAAATACATATCGAAGTGAATTATGGTCGATCGCATTGATAAACCAGACGTTTTATGTTGTTTCCAATTTCTTTTCTTAGCACCATATCAGCTTTAGTACCATTCCACGTCTACCCACCAAAGTTGAAAGGTAAAATCTAAATGTCACCTGCAATTGCATTGTTTAGGAAAAATTGTATAGAAAAATTTGTGGGTGTAAAACTCACCGTTTACACGTTGTTACACCATCACTAATGTAAGTACGAAAAAGTTTCTGCTACGTACAAGTTTACATGTAAACAGACGAGTTATTTATGCCACCCACGGTACAACGTTTAGTCGCGACATTCTTCGGCGATGTTATCGAACCGGTCAAGATTTCGTTTAAATGGATTCTCTTGTTCTTCAGCCGATTAGGACGTGATGCGATAGGCCCAAAAGGTAAATGACGTAGAATATCAGTATTAGAATATGTATAACTAGTTTAAACATTAACCCATGTTGCAAATGAGTGATGACGGTGGTCTAGAGGAAATAAAATATGGCAACGTTAAATGAATATAATTTAATATTTTACCATTAATCACTGGCACCAGTTTGGTTCTTGTAGTATACCGAAAAGGAATATTTCGTAGGTGTTGATAATGGATAAAGTGTTGACTGAAAGTTCGAAGTCGTATTATTAGAAATTGTGTTTTTTTTAAATTGTAGGTTTTCATGAATACGAGAGGTGCGCAAAGGACCAAAGTCGATTAGGAAGAACGCATCTTCCTTCACTGGATGAATTATTATTCAAGGAAATAAATTATTCTTTCCTTCTTAGTGATGATTTTTTTCGTTCTTGATGTTGATGTTCATTCACTCATACACAAACTGAAATTTTCTGAAATTAAAAAAAAAATTCAAAATCTTATCTCAAACAAAACATGCCTCAATTCCTTTCACTCTGTATTTTACATATTATTGCTAATTTTGTAATGTTGAATAATGAAAAAGGCCAATAGCTCAAACAGGTTTTTCAACATTTTTATTCAAATTAAACTGTTGTGAACAGTCATTTAACAACGAATAAATTCAACCCAAAAGTTTTTTAATCTATAAAACATGCACAAAGGTCGAATCCTAGTAAATAATAGAAATGTTAATATCAATAACAAAGTATTTAAAATAAATTATAGTAAGTTATACGGAGACAACCTTTAAAAGAAAATTGTCTTCTGGCACACGCTGAACGCATAAATCAAGGGGCGTTAATAATCGAGAAGAGTAGATTTCTATATCGCTCACAGGGCGTTCTCTTCAGCGCGCCTCATAGATGTATCAACATGAAAATGCCGGCCCAAATGAGATTGTAAATATTTCAAAGGACGAGAAATAAATTCACTACGCAGTGGTTTTTATTAAATTTTCTTTAATACAAATGCAATAAATAATGCGATAACAAAAGCATTTGAAAATCACTACTGGTATTATGTTAAATGCGTCTCATCAAGTTGATTGCTATCAGCGTTGCAATGGGAATTCATCAGTCTGTGTCATTATGAGCCATTGTTTAGTGGTGATGTGAACTTTATCAGTAAAAATGTGTTTTCTTTAATGGGGTTTCCTCGATGGGATTGTTGATAACCATATCTAGTGAAGACAGTTTTGTTGGTTATCCTTTTTTTTGTATTATAATTTTGCTTAAAATAAAATTAATGATAATGTATTATGTTGTATTTATTGTGTATGTTGTTTTATCATCGCCAAATGCGGATATACAGAGGCTACCCTATCGAACTTTCGATAATTATCAACCCAAATTTTAGAGGAAACAATTTATCGTTAAATTGCGTTTCCTGTTCCCATCGAAATGATTTAGAAAGTACAAATTTTGCATCAAAAAATATATATAAACACAGTTGGGAAGCCACAAAGCGTAATTTTTAATTGGTCATAAATTTTTCAAGAAATTATGTCAACAGAGATTACCGCAATGACAAAGATTTCAAATGAAAAGCGAAAGTTTTTAGCATGTATAATAGTTCTTGTAATTTTTGTCATGATGCATGTTTATATTTAAGTTTAATCATGTTTATTACTAATAAAGAATATAACGAATGTCTTACATAAGTATTAGTGAACTTAGTGAGCACATCTATTAATAATTAACAGAATCATTTGAATGATTTAATTAATCAATAATCATGCTTACAACAGAAACTGTTGAAAATGTTTCTTTTATTTTGCAATTGTTACTTTGATACCCATTGATATAATATTACTTTTGACACTACTTCAAAAAAACGGTCACAAAAACAACAACAGCACTCCAGATGATTGGTCATTTTTCCCATTCAAACAATGCAAATCAAATTAAGATCAGCAGCAGCTTTCAGAAACGCAACCGTGCCCCGGGGCGAGTTGAAATTGAATTTCTGTCTACGAGTTGCCCGCTGAGATAAATTCTTGTTCAATACACCTTCGGGTGTCGATACGACCACGGGGGACCTGGATATCAAAACTGAAATTAATATAATAAAATAATAAATCACGACCGTGCTATAGATATCGAAAACCGATTACATTGTTGAAGAAGAGTTGAACGATGCGACTTTCGGTTTTTCGTACCTCATAACGTCGTTTGGTATTGTCGGTTTAATTATTTGGAGATAATAGCTTTCACCGGTCCTTATAATGGCCAATAACAATAGAAAAATGACATATTGATAAGGTTTTTTTCATGAAACTTCCATTGGACGAATAGTGTAACATCAAAAAGGAATACAGAGTCTTTTCTGATATCGCTGCCTGTTTCTTCCTATTTTCTAAAGTACTACTATTAAATAGAAACTATACAAAGGTTGACGAAGTTGGATAACTCTTAGTTGGACAAATTTTCTTAGTCCATTGTAATGAAGCACTCTCCTTTGAGATTGATTTAGTAAGTGTGTAACTACATTTCGAATACAATTTTATGCATATTCTGTTCTATACTCACTCAGTCACGATAGATCACGAAGAACAGATTTTTTTAAGAACTTACAATTACAGAGCCACATTAGTTATGAAGTTAAATCGACTATTAATAGAGTACTAGGATTTTAGGAGCAATAATTCCTCTTCTCTTCCCATGTATTGTTTCATAAAGAAGGAGACTTTTTTGATAATAGCCCATAGGCGTCAAATATCTTAGAACGGTATTCTACTATTGAACCGTTACTGATGAAAGATTTCAAGTATTATCAGTTTCCTTCGGTCACTTTTCAAAGTTTATACGAAATATTGATCAACTGTTGTTGCAATAGGATATTCATAAAAAGTATCCAACCCAATATAGGTCATAACAGGTAATTTTAAGATATTATGCCTAGTTGTCCTTTAACCAAGTATTGAATTTGTTAAAAACGAACTTTCANCAGACTATAAATGATTTAAAGTTTGTAACGCATCAGGAATTTGTTAATATAAGAGTAAATTGCATTCATTCTTATTTTATTTATTTAAGTAATAATTTCTCAATAATAAAGATTGTTTTTTTTACAATATAAAAGAATTTACCGAAAAAGGGTATTTCCATTGAAGTTCCCTTCTCCCGCCCAGTTCCTGATAGAAATATTATTAATTTATATGTATATTTAGCTGCCTTGTAGGTTATTTATTTGTTCTAATGTCAAAACTATTAATTTGCGGATATGTGTTTATTAAACAAAAAATGTTTGTCTTCTACTTTTTCTGAAGGTTTGTAACTCCATTTCTGAAACACTTTCTATAAATCTCATATGTATATAGGTATGTCCTTAATCTTATTGCCTAATTTATTCAGAGTGGATAGGTTGCAAATATAAAACACAGTTGGCCAAGAGTTTGAAATAAAATTGCTCAAATTGAAGTTTTGGGTCATAAGTCCTATTACACACAATGTCAAAAGTCTTGGACTTCCCATATATAAAAGATGTGGGCAATGTTTAATTTATTTTTCATTGCTAGGAAACAAGTTCAATTATTTTGTGAATAAACAAGATCATAAACATTGGGAGATAAGAGACCTTTGTGTTTTACTGGCATTTAAAAGAAATTCGTCAATTCTATTCAGTTTGTTCTCATTTAAGTACGAAAGTATTGTTTTTTTTGCTTCTAAATGTCAGAACGTGAAATTTCTCATTTTGATAGAACAAGAATGATTGCTTTACATGAAGCTGGATATTCACATTATAATATAGAAGCAGTTACAAATTTCAAGTGTATCTATTAAATGAATTTGAAAGGTATGAAATAGGTAAAATCGAAAAATCACGTAATCGACGATCTCGAGTATTAAATGAAACAGAGAATCGTTATGTGGTCCAATATGCCCATAAACATTGACATGATCCAGCCTTAGCTCATATGGATTACTTGTTATTCGTCAGAATCTAACAAGGCAACGGTATTAGGTCCATCATCTTACTATTACGGAACGAATAAGACGGAAATTTCATGTTTATGGATGATAACATCTGGCCACATCGAGCAAGAAAGCTCCAAATGTTACTGGAAGAAAGACTTACTGCCAGACTGCCTTGATCAACAAACTGGCAGATTAGAATTCTGTAGAAAGCGTGAGACATTTTTCCTCAGAACAGTTCACGGCCACATCAATCTAATCCAAAGTGAGGATGAACTAATTGTAGTGACAGTAATGATTCTGCTAATGCACCATCAGAAGAAGACGGTTTATTGATTAGAGTTTAGTTTGAAGAAATAAAGTTTCTTCAATCTTACGATTTTACGAAAAAATTGTAACATTTTTCCTACCGTGGTGTTTGTAATTGTTTAAATTTCGTGAAAATATTGTTATTCCGAAAAACTAATTCAGAAATAAACATTCTTTAATAAATTTTCGTTTAATTTAATTAAGAACGCAAATAAAAATACCGATAACGAAGAGTTTTGACGTGGGTATTTCGTTAGTCACCAGATTTGTACTGCAACTGGAATTCCTTTGAAGTCTGTTCATAAAGTTATAAAACTTAATAAGTTCCATCCTTATAAAATAAAAATATGCCATGTGCTAGCTGAAGACGATTATGGCAGAAGAGTTCAAGTTTGTGACCAAATGATTGCAATGATTAATAATAACAATCCATTGATAAAAATATCTGCTTTGTAAATGAACACAATTGCAGGTAGTGGAGTAATGAGAATCTACATGAATTTCGAAAAGAAGATATCAATATCTTGAAAAAATTAATGTATGGGCGGGCATTTTAGCGGACTAAGTAATTGGTCCGTTGTTTATCAAAGGGATTTTAAATCGTGAGAATGCAATCAATCTGGTAATTATTGAAGCTGTTGAAAGTTAACCAGATAGAGAAATAAATTCTCTAATTGATCAGGATTTTTTCAACAAAATGGAGCTCGGCCCTACTGTATTCTTTCAATTCGGCAATGGTTAGACAATGAAATTTCAGATAAAGGAATAGGACGAAGAGAGTGGCCAGCTACGTCGCCCAGTTTATCGTTACTAGAAATTTTTTGTGGGGTTATTTAAAGTTCGCCGTTTGTATCTGTTGACCTCATAATTTAGAAGAGCTTCGTTAAAGAATTGTTGAAAGTGTTGTGCAATTAAAAGATATGTTTTTGATAATATATGCCGAAATTTGAAATATAAGTTATAGTATTGGTTAGTAGACAACGGGCAACATTTTGAAACTTTTATTTCCGAGTAACTAAAGTTGGGGAGTTCTGAAATATCCACCTTGTATAGTATATATATATAACGTCTATTTTATATAAAGGCTTGATTCGCAATACTTCTTCGTTAAAAATTAATGGTATCCTAATGTCCTAACATTGCACCTTGTTTGTTGAGCTATACCTACCTGCACCAACCCTCTTCTGTTTTTAACGTTTACTATCTCCAGACAGTTGCGTTACATCTGTTGTCCCTTACCTGCTTTGCATCGCTTCCTAATCGATTAGATCTTTAAAAATATCGTAACTGCTTAACCATCTACCAAATGGCTGTCAGCGAACGGACACCTTAACATGATGGAAGCTTGCCACATGACACCGAGAAAACATGTTCCGTAAAAATTGCCCACTCAGTTATATTTATGACCGTACGAATAGTGTTTTTTCACTGAAAGCCACGTTTTTGAAATATAGAGCGTGTCACGGAATGAGATATTTAGGAAACCTAGATTTTCATCAATTCTTTGTATAAATAGTGTTGTGGATCGAAATGGTTCAGAAACATGCTTTTCGTTAATTTCCTGTAGGGATTTTATCGGTAATCTTAGATCGGTGTTGTCAAGGTTCATTTAATGTCAAATTTTTCTTTTTTTTTTAATGAAAGGTCTATTTTACACAGAAATTTCTCTGGTTTTTCAATTTCAAAGACATTTTTCTTTGTAAACTAAGCCACTATGAAGTCTTGCACTGTTATTCTTTTGACCTAATTAAGTGGTTAAAAGTTCTAATTAAAGGCATGGTTAGTCTATAAATTAATTTATTTCGTTCTTAAGATTTTAGGTTCTTAATAGTGGGAATGTGTGGTAGACCGGTCTGGAATTTTTCAAAATTAATTCAGCACCTCGATTCCGTGGCCGATAAATTGACGATGATAACGTCCGGGGAAACGGAAAAAAAAGCGGAAAACAATCCGCTAATCAAACAGAGTACGCGATAACATCAATCGGGAATATTTATGAATGCAAATTCGCGCGGGGCAGATCTCTTTATCGGCGTCCAAGGCCGAGAGAGAATGAATATAATCAGGCCCCTAATAAGTCCGGTAATTGCATGTATAATTTAGCAGGAGGTGCAAAAGATAAAACCGTAACCAATATAATAAATTCAAATTTATGCTTCGAATACCCACCCGGGGTGCGCTCAAGTACCTGCCTGTTATGAGCGCGTTGCATTTCGAATATTCGCGCCGCGCAAAAGTTGGAGCTATAATTTCTTCATTAATATCGTGTCGGTTTGGGTTGAAGTTCAAGAAAGTAGTACAAACAGTAGTACCCTAATAGGACGTGTATTGTAAAGGTATCTTGTTCAAATAAAACAGTAGCCGGACGCTCATTAATAAGCGATACGTAGCTGCCGCGCCGTGCGTGACATTGTATGGATATTAGCCACGACCAAAAGGGTTTATACCGCGAGATACGACGGCTGATAGCAGCTCTTTTAGGGTTCTATAATGGTCCGAGAATTAGTTTAACAAATTTTAGTGTCACTCTTGTTTATAGCCTCCTTAATATGGCCATTTCGCGAATCGGAATTTTGCGAATTATATTTTGCCATTTGTTATATATCTAGTATTTCTTTATTTACATAATTTTGCAAAATACATATTAAAAAAAATTAAGCTTTATCAACTTTCAGTGAGATACCGTTTATCGGAATAGAGCGATCTTGGCTAAATGTAACCGCTTTTGTTCCAGCTTCGTTCATAAAATAATAACACGAATACATAGACCGTGTTCAGCGATAAGTAACGTTTTGCCATTTGTCTTTCCCAGATTCAGCTTCTTCGCAACGTTTTCTTCTATATGGGATTCAACTTTATGAGTGAATCAACTGTATACTTCATTGTTTTACACATCAAAGAAATAAAGACCGTCATTTACATTAATGAATGCATTTGATGCACAAAGTAAATAACGAGTTTTCTGATAGTAATCTTTTATTTTAATAAGATATATTTCATATTATTTTCCGGCTGCGGTTATCTTTACTTCCAGATTTTTCTTATTCGATAAAACAAATGAATTTTGAATTGTGCTTTCAGCAATTTCAATCTCCAGTTCAGGTTGAAAGCACTGTTCAAAGTTCAGAAATGAATGAGTTACTTTATGAAGTTTGATTAATATAAAACGAAAATTGCGGTAACGGGGCCGTTAAAAATAGCACCAGTGCATGATCCGATAAGGCAATGACGAACCGACCAGATCCGCGCTAACCAACGAAAATACATGAAATATATTCAATCTGGTCGAGGGCGATAAGCTGCTTCCAGGGACCAAAACGCCTGGGACGTACGATGTTGATAAGACATTATTCCTGGATTGCGCGTTATTATTAAGCGAAAACATGCTAAATTGACGATAATGAATTTTTGAACGTCATTCAATATCTCCAATCGATCTCGTCTGGAATGAATAAAGGTGTGTCATACATGCCAAAGTTATACTGTACATTTGAATGGTTCGTGTTTCTATAAAAATACGGTAAAAAAGTGTCACAGGCAGCAACAATTGTCCAATGAAGTATGAGTCCTGCGGTGTCGACCACTTATCTTTCTGGCACAGCAGACAATTGGGAATTTCGCCACCGGGCTGAGCTAATCTTGATGTGGCCATCGTTCGCGTCGTCTGACTGCACTTGAAGTAAAGGGACAGATTTCTAGAGAAATTGATCGATAGTCCTTAAGGAGAGGAACAGTATATTTGATCAACGAGCCCGGACCGATAAACGAGCCAACTGCAGGACCGGTTTCCCGATATTTTATTTATTCACGTTGATGCGTTAGGAAGCGGTGTTTACAAGCATCTCGTCTCCGGTGAAAACAAAAGCCCACAGTCATCGAGAACAATGTCGCATCGGGCCCGTGGATCGCGATACCGTTGTGTGTGCCGATGTCGTGTTGAGGCGTCTTGGTATCGCGCCTGCTGCGACCGCTACAAGATCTCTACCTGTTTCTCTTGTCATGCCGTCACGCTGTTGTTCTTTTGTTTTCTCCATTGCTGCCTGCAACTGTTTTTACAATTATTAGGTATTATGGTACCAAATAAGTACAGTAACATTGGTTTAATTTTCTGTATTTGAAATACGAATGTTTTATATTAAAAATGAATCAAATGTCTCTAACGTTAGTCAATATTTTGTTTCTGTTTCGATTGATATTAAAGTGATAAAAAAATCATTTCTGCAATAATTTATATCAATTTTAATGAGATGAAATGCATTATACATATTCCTGTTGCGATAACTTGAACAGCAAATACATCAGGCGCCTATTAATAAATTGTATTATTTTTTTTTATTCGAATACATTACAGAATCAGGCTGTATAATCATGATCGTACCGGTATTTATAATTAATTTTATTTTTATTCATTTCTAATTAACAGTTTCTTAATAAATCTGTTTATATTCAAGAAGGTTTTCAAATAATGCAATCGCAGATATGTAAAACGTGGGAAGCACTCGAGATTATATCGAAAAAAATGAGATCTCGCGATTCGATCTCTATTGTTTCAACTACTGACACAATATATTGTATTAATTTTTTTCCATATTAATAATACTTCATGCACAGTGGAAATTAAACTCCATATGAACGCTCGAAATAAAAGGGCTCGGATTGATGAAGAAAGAAATCGATGATCTCTCTTATTCAGTTCAGAAAATAATCATAATCGATATTTCATATTCACATAAATACTAGCGACCACGCCTCATTTCAATTTATAACTTCTCGGATAACAAACGACGATTGAGGGACCAGATACTGAACGCGAGTAAAAAAAAATCTCTCTTAATTGGGAGATCGAAAATGGGATTCATTGGATATTGGAGTTTATCGCTATTTAATTTTCTAGATATCATCTCGCGGAATTAAGTATCATCGAGTTTACCGTGCATCGAAAATAATTATAGATTGTGGTTCAATTAAAGTGAAACTTTCATTCATAATCGTTTCACCTTCATCTAAACGATATACCTGTTCTTGGGTTTATGGTCTGTTATAAGCAATCAAAATCATAGAATACGAGAATATAACGTATGCTAAAACGACACCATTCCATAAGATCTTAATTAAATTGAAACATTTAAAATGTTCAATACAAGTACTTACTTCTTTTCCACCGTTCGATTGTCCCAAAAAGAATATTTTTGTTGTATGCACGGGTACTCACGCTATGTAATCACTGAATCATATAATCACTTGAAGCGACATCAGGGCAATAAAGCGAACGTATTAGATCTATCCGAAAATTTCGTCCGTTTAGAAAATGAAAGAAAATAATACATGTTTTATACCTTTAATAATATTTATTGGACAGTGCAATTTCCCTTCTAACATATGACCTTTTGCCGTCATGATTGTAATTTTAAAATATTATTTTTAAAAAATATCTTGACCTTAAAACGGAAGAACTCGAGTAGTGCTTGGCTCACATCTGCTTCAATTTTGATTTTTTTTCTCTTCAAACAACTTTACAAGGAGACCAAAACAAATAGTAATCGAAGGGCCTTAGGTCTGCGGAATATGGCGGATGCGGCAGAATTTCCCAGTCTAGCTCTCCAATTTTCTGACGAGTTCGCAAAGCAGCATGCGGTCTGGCATTATTATGATACAATATGTTTTGCTTCCTATTGAATGTCGTTGCATCTTTTTGTTTGACTACTTTGTTAAAATCATCCATTTAACATAACAGTATTTATCCAAATTGAACTATTGGTTGGGTTTCAGAAGTTCCTAATGCATTAATAAAATATAGTGTCATAAACGACCATTATCGGTAGCCATGTTTACACGATCGCGTCTCACTTAATAATCACATGAGATACATTTGTTTCAGTTAATTTAGAAGAGCACATGTGTATAAATGCATCTATAAAGAGAGACAGCCATATGTGTCTGAAATTAACATGCCTATGCGTGTTGAAACTTGAAATAATATAGGATAGAACTTAACTGTAAACCCAGTATTAAACACTTAAACTTGATATGCAATCTGTCTTTTTTTACCGTTAAATTTTGCAGAAAATGTAAAAAACTGGAATGAGCTTAAAATTGCTTAGTGATTGTTAAATTTCTTAAATTAATCAACAACGTCTTAGTGTTGTTCTGGTAAGAAAAAAAAGTATATTTTTATATAAAAATCGTGGCAATAGACGATAATAAATCAACGAGTTTTTATATCTTCGGAAATAATTACCATCGATATTTCTTGTAGACATAAATACGTGAAGTACCGCCCATTTTCAATTTATAACTTCTCGGATAACAAACGAGTAGAACGGACCAGATATTGACCATAAGTAAAAATGCTAATCGAGAGGCTATAATGGCGATGGGCATGGCAATAACCGGTAATCAGCGGGGAATTTATATATCACGTATTTGTAGTTGATCTAATGAGTATCCGAGATTAATTCATTGGGAGGACTTTAATTGCCGGTACTTAAAATTGTTTATTGGGGAGAGCAATCCGAGAAGAAGATAAGCGAAGGTACGTACCGTAGTAATTCTGTCAGTGTGTTATTTATCCTTTTAACGGTTTAACGGGATTCACGTTACCTACAAATGAACTCTAACCA
Organism: Hypothenemus hampei; assembly: GCA_013372445.1. NCBI lineage: Eukaryota > Metazoa > Arthropoda > Insecta > Coleoptera > Curculionidae > Hypothenemus > Hypothenemus hampei. Next base: position 1,083 of record JABRWK010000604.1, on the reverse strand, counting down.
AAAGTGTTTTTCAAGATATATATTGTCTTAGAACGTTATATAACAATTTCTTAACATTTTCATTTTTTGCTAGCGGGTGGTGTGACAAGTGCGAAAAAATACATCTTTCGGGAGTTGACGGGGCCGCGTTATCACGTTCGGACAGGTAATGGTGTGCAAATGTGCGATATCAAGGCCGCAGCACTCGACAGAGGATGATGGAGCAGCCGCTGACAGGGGCACGGACAAGGGTTGTACATTTCCTTGTGTACGTTTCTCATACAAAGTCTTGTTGTTTATCTATTAAACTTCCTCGTCAAGTTCTCGCTTTCTACTGAATTTTCTCTTCGGGACGGACAGAGAATCGCTAATTAGTGACTTGTGAATAGTCAATTTGAAACAACAAAAACAATAGTGTTAATGAAAATCCTATTTTCTTTTTAATAATGCCTTTACTCAACTGGGAACACAAGTGATAAAAATCGGGATTATATAAATAAATAAATTGATTTATAGGCATTATGCAAATAAAATTTCCAACAAATCCAATCAAATATCCAACGTGGTAATATAGTTAGAGATAAATAGTTTTGATTCAAAAATATCATATTTACGGAAGGGAAGGGGGGTGGGGGGAGAATGTTATAGAGTTAAAAATAAATCGGACACAAACAAATTGCGCCGAGCCCTTATCGGGCGATCTTTAATTTTCGTTATCTGGATCAGTTGCCGAGCGACTGACCTGACCCGCACTGATAACGTTGCTTTGCCAGTTGATTACGACTGATTAAAAATTATTGGAAAACAAGTTGGGACGTATCAACGACATCTCGTTCGGCATATTATTGCACCGATGTTATAAGCCTTAAAAAGAAAAACTCTAAATTTAATGGCTTTATATTGATATTTATTTTATATTTAAAAATCGCTATTTATACATTTAATTCTTTCAAAAAATGATAGCGCATTTTAAGCTATATTCTCTCTGATATGATTTTTTGGTTTATATTTGAATGAGGCACGTGGCCGATATCGGAAAATCCGTTTATTACGAGTTTTATTTGAATTTCGTATTTGATTGTTCAAATCTCATCTATTTTGCTG